>VWYK01092214.1:12693-48992 GCA_013399775.1 Semnornis frantzii | reverse complement strand
GCTCCTCCCGTCACGGCTCCCATCGGCAGCTAAAAGACCTTCCAGCCCCTCCGCTTTCTAAGGTCTCTCCTCTCCCTCGCACCCTGGCCACCCAGAGTCAGTGACGGTGCCTCGTGGGGTCCAGAAGGTGCCCTCCATGGGATCGGCAAGGTCCCCCGACATGCAACCACTTCCCACGTGTCCCTCTTGCCCCTCACCAGCAGCACTCCTCGTCCTGCTCCCAGCCCTGCTACAGCCGCACACCTGAGACCCTTGTGCCCATTCCTTCTCCCCAGTGCTCCTCTCAGACTGGGAGAACTGTGCAGCCTGGAGCCCGGCGTCTCAGGTAGGAAGCACTCGCTGTGCTGTGCTCCCTGCCACAAGGCAATGGGTCCACATCAGAGGACAGGGCAGGGGAGGTCAGACATGGGCGGTGCACTGCAGCAGCTTTTGCCACAGTGCAGCTCTCTGCAGTCCTGGAGATGACACCATGGCTGGCTGAGCCAGCAGCTGGCAGGATGGGGCTGGGGGGAACTCATTGAGTGGTTGTTTGGGATCCGGAGGCCAAGAGGCCCAGCACAGGTGCTAAGTGTCCTTGTGGGCAGAAATGTGCCATCCTCTATGAACATATCACAGAGTATCAGAATGCCAGGTTGGAAGGGACTCCAAGGATCATCTGGTTCAACCTTTCCAGGTGACAGTGTCATTGAAATGAGCTGGTCCAGCATCCTGTCAAGATGAGTCCTAAAACTGTCCAGTGTAGGGGAACCCACTGCTTCCCTTGGGAGATGGTTCCTGTGTCTGACTGTGCTCACACAAACATTTTCTTCTGGGCATGACTGTCCACACTTCATTGCATGGAGAGGCGATGGATTTGAGCAAGAGATCCCCAGATGTACTGCAGGCACAGAGCAGTGGTTCCTTCTCCACCACACTTCTGAGCCCAACCAGAACAATATCTCTCCCTTCAAATGCCAGATGGTCCTCAAACTCTCCACGGGCGCCCTGGAGAGAGGGAATGGCAAAGCATCCCTTGAAACCAAACCTCCAGAGTCAGGCCTGGGAAAGAGAAACGCTTCACATCTTCATTGTGTCACCAAGTCCTCAGCTGTACATAGCAACAGGGAAACACAATTATTGAGAAAAGGCAGCTGCCTCCCACATGAAGGAAGCAGAACTGGTCAAAGCTGGGCAGCTCGGGAGGGGGGAAGGAGAACATTTCCATCTGACACTCTTGGTAGTGCCAGCAGTGCTGGCCACGCACCGCACACAGGCACCCACACAAAACAGACAGACAAAAGCCCTGACACACACTGAGGTCCTCCAGTGATGCCTTGAACTGGTTGGCAGGAGGGCCCCCCTACAATGCTACCATCTCCAGGGCCATCCCCTCTCCTGAGCTGACAAAAGGCAGCCTCACAGATGCCTGCAGAAGCCAGTCCCAGAGCCCTTTTGCTGTTCTTTCCATTGTTTCACTGTAATGAGTTGCTAGCAAGGGTTGACCTTTTCCTCTCCCTCCCCAACAAAGAAGCAAATGAGCTTCTCCAAATCAGGGGGGAAAGAAAGCGTGCCAGAAAGCACCATAGCTGCAGAGCCACCGACTGTGCCAGTCACAAAGATCAAGAAAACTGTGGTTGGCCAGCATGGCAGAAGCTCAGTGGAGATCAGGAGGCATCAGGAGGGCTTCAGGTGGAGGGGATGGGCCTGATAGTCTGAGACTACAAATGCAAAGTGCTCCAGAGGATCAAACTTTCATCAGGACCTACACAAAGCAGACTGCAAAGCTCTCCTCTGGGGTGCAACTCAATCTGCCAGCCAGCAAGGAAACTTATGTACCTCCTGAAGAGCTGACACTCAAGGAAGGAGCAAGACCCGCTCATACTCACACACCGGAGATGAAGCTCATGGGCTCCACAGAGACTCCTCAGTCCCTGTCACCTCATCACCCTACACCCTTGGGTACAGTGGCAAAGAGCTAGGGCCTTGTTTTCCCCAGCAGAGGGAAGCTCCAGCAGCACAGCCAGGGAAAAGGCATAATTAACTGCACACTGAGGTCAGTGCAGCCCTAAAGGTGAGCTTCAGTCTGGGCTTATCCTGCTTAACTTTACCATCTCCACAGTTAATGGAGGAAGGCAGGTAGCTCCTGTGCAGTGCCTTGGCTGGGGACCACCCACACAGACCTCTGAAGATGTCTTCTTCTCTACAGAGGAGATGCTGCTCCTCGCTTTGGCACAGCATGCACCACTAATCAGCACTGGGAGCACAGAGATTTTGCCTACCCAGTGAGGCCAAAACAGGCCTGTGACCCCTTCCAGCCTCAGCTAAGGAAGCCACCAAGTCACCAAGACATTGTCTTGATTAGCTGTCCTAGACATGCCCAGATGGCTACTCCGGGGGCTTTAATGGAGACGGCCACAGCAGCAGTCAGCCCCAGCAGCATCTGGTTTAAGGATTCCACCACCCCTTTTCCATGGCACCTCTGAGTTTCAGGAGGAGACAGTCCCAGGAATGCACTCACCCAAGACACCTGCACCAGGGAGGGCTCTGAAGCACTGACAGGCTTTAGGGAAGGGGAAGGTTTTCCCTGCACTTCCCACCCCTCAGCCTGCTGCAACGTTGTGCATCAGCAGCTCCACCCAAATCCCTGCCAACATCCAAACATCTGCAATTCCTTAGCACACGGCATTCCCTCTCTTGATTTCATTGGTGTTGCTGGAGTTAACCTTCCTCTTCCCTGGCTGTGGCCTCACATCCACCACCCAGCGTCTGGTCTGGAAGCAGTGGCTGCTGGTGGGTGGGTGCGCGGCCTCCCAGGCATTAAAGCTGCTGAGCTGTGGCCATGGGAGCAGCAGTTAGACCTCCTCCTCACACAGTCCTTTTAGTTCTTCTTCTGGAGCTGGTTTTCTGTGCATCTTGGAGCTCTTGCAGGATGCTTAATCTGCTACTGCTCAGTGTAGAGAAGCTCAACCTCTGTTGAAAGCCAGTGGGAACAGCTGGAGGACTTCTCCCTGTCTTCTATGCTTCTGGTGGCAACAGCCAGCTCATCATCATCATCCTCTGTGCTGCTGGTGGCAGCAGCCAGCTCTTCCTCTCCCTCCCATCTTGTTGAAATCCACCCATCTTGTGGAGGCTGGGCATCCCCCCCATAGAATTAACTATATAGCAAATAACTAATAAATAACTAAGTAATAAATAAAACCCCATGGACCTTGCCATCCTTGCACAAAAGCACTCTTCTTGTCCTTGTGCACCAGGCCATGTCATACCATGTCCATAGCTAACCCTCTGCTTTCCCCTCTCTCACTTCCACTGAGTAAATCCTCCTCAAAAATACCTCCTTCCCTGTTTACACCTGTGCTGGCTTCAGGAAGGGCAGGGGGCATAGAAACACAGATTGCATCAGGCTGGAAGTGACCCTCCAAGGTCATCTTGTCCAACCCCATGGCAGTCAGCAAGGACAACACCAACTCAATCAGCTTGCCCAAGGTCACATCAAGTCTGATCTTGAATGTCTCGAAGGATGTGACCACCTCCACCACCCACTCGATGGGCAACCTGTTCCAGTGTTTCACCACCTCACTGTGAAGAACTTCCTCCTGATGTCCAATCTAAATCCACCCTGCTCCAGTTTCAAACCATTGCCCCTTGTCCTATCCCCACAGGCCCTTCTAAACAGCTCCTCCCCAGCCTTCCTGTAGGTCACAGAATCACAGAATGTCAGGGGCTTGAAGGGACATCCGAAGCTCATCCAGTCCAACCCCCCGTGCCAGAGCAGGATCACCTAGAGCAGGTCACACAGGAACATATCCAGGTGGTTTTTAATATCTCCAAAGAGAGAGAGACTCTACAACCCCCCTAGGCAGCCTGTTCCAGTGTCCTCTCACACTCACAGGGAAAAACATCCTCCTCATGTTTAAATGATATGCCTCCTATGCCTCAGCTTCCACCCATTGCCCCTTGTCCTGTCATCAGGCATCACCCAGCAGAGCCTGGCTCAATCCTCCTGGCACTCACCTTTACATATTGATAAACATTGCTGAGGTCACCTCTCAGTCTCCTCCTGTCTAAGCTCCAAGCCCCAGCTCCCTCAGTCTCTCCTCATAACAGAGATCTTCCATTCCCTTCATCATCTTTGTGGCTCTGCGCTGGACACTCTCAACCAGTTCCATGTCCCTCTTGAACTGGGGGGCCCAGAACTGGACATTACTTCAGATGTGGCCTCACCAAGGCAGAGTAGAGGGGCAGGAGAACCTCTTTCTACCTCCTAACCACAGCCCTTCTAATACACCCCAGGATGGCATTGCCCCTCCTGGCCACCAGTGCACATTGCTGGTTCCCATCCACTAGGACCCCCAAATCCTTTTCCCTTTCACTGCCTTCCATCAGGTCAGTCCCCAACCTATACTGATGCCTGGGGATGTTCTTTTCCAGGTGCAAGACTCTGCACTTGTCCTGAAGGTCCCCTTTGGATACCGAAATGCAGCTCTAAGGTCTCCCTGAAGCCTTCTCTTGTCCAGACTGAACAGCCCCAAGTCTCCCAGCCTGTATTCACCGCAGAGGTGCTCCGACCCTCTGATCATCCTGGCGGCCTCCTCTGGACCAGCTCCAGAGGATGTGCTGTTCCAGTCACCCAGGTTGCCCCAGCTGGCACACGGCCGAGCACAAGGACCAGAACCTGCCCTCTACAGCTGCACAGCGAGAGCAGGGAGTCGAAAAAACTGACGTGGGAGGGCTCGGGTCGGAGGACAACTCCTTCCCTGCGCGGCACTGGGGCTGGAAAGCTCTCGGAAAGTGAAACGGGTTGACACTTGTGCTGGCAGCAGGGTTCAGCGGGGGTCAGGGCTAAGCCAAGCAGAGCCGACGGGAGGGGAGGGAGGTACCCGGGGGGGAGCCCAGCGTTGACGCGCTGAGAGGTAAAAGCTGTGTCAGACGCTCCCAGGAGGAGGAAACAAACCTCTAACCAAAACAAAACCGGCTGGGGCTCCCCTGCTGCATGGCAGCTCTCGGCGACGCTCAGTTGTTACTTTCAGCTGTTGCCGAAAGGGCTTGGGGGTGCTGCTGTCAGGGGCCAGGGTCAGCTCAGCCACCTTGCAGGCAGCCAGGTAGGTATCAACTTGACCTTACAACGTCCAGGTCACAGGATCACAGGATGTTAGGGGTTGGAAGGGACCTTCATAGATCATTGAGTCCACCCCCCCTGCCAGAGCGGGGCCATAGCTCAGGTCGCAGAGGAACACATCCAGACAGTGCTGGAAAGGCTCCAGAGGAGACTCCACAACCTCTCTGGGCAGCCTGTGCCAGGGCTCTGGGACCCTTACAGTCAAGAAGTTATTCCTCGTGTTGAGGTGGAACTCCCTGCACTGTAGTTTATACCAACTGCTTATTTTCCTATCCCAGGGCACAACTGAGAGGAGTTTTCCCCCTCCCTCTTGACCCCCAGCCCTCAGATATTTATAGACATTCATTAGATCCTCTCTAAGCCTTCTCTTCACCAGACCAAACAGCCCCAGGTCCCTCAGTCTCTCCTCACAGGGCAGTGCTCCAGCCTCTTCAGCATTTTCGTAGCCCTCCCTTAGACCCTCTCCAGCAGATCCCTGTCCCTCCTGAACTGGGGAGCCCAGAGCTGGATGCAATATTCCAGGTGAGGTCTCAGCAGGGCAGAGCAGAGGGGGAGGAGACCACATTTCTCTTAATGCCCCCCAGGACTCCATTGGCCTTCTTGGCCAGCAGGGCACATCACTGCCCATGGAGAGCTGGGTGCTCATCAGCACTCCTGGGTCCTTCTCCACAGGGCTGCGCTCCAGCAGGCCACCTCCCAGCCTGTACTGTTGCAGATGCCTCACACTCGTGGCTGCTCTTAGGGCTGTTCTCCAAGGGATAGTGTGGTCGGAGGGTAGGCTGACAGATACCCTGACAGGACTGCTGTAACATCCCAGGAACACTCCTTCTCCCCTGATTTGTGCTTGGACAAAGCTCCAGGCCCTGGGAATGCACCCAGCAAGCAAACTTCATCACCCCAGCACCAACAGAGACCAGGAGCAACTCAACAAAACCCAAGCTGTCAAACTCTGGACAGTTCTCACCCTGGCAGCCATGCAACATTGCTTCCATCCTGGCTGGAGTGCACTTTGGACTGGTTCTGCTGGGGTTCTGGAGGTCCCAGGAGAGCCACACTGATCCATGCTGTGGGGCAGCACAGGATTCAAGGCACCACACACATGTGGAGCACCAGTATGTATCTGGAGCAAAGGGGACATCTTTGCCTGCCAGTACATGATTGACTCAGTGTTGGGTCTTAGGCGCAAGTCCAAGCCATGTGATGATCCTAAGCAGTGTCTGATAATAAAATCAGCACCAGACAGCAGGGTCCATTTGTTTCAGATCAAGGGGACTGCCAAGATTTTTACAGGTTTGCTAACAAACAGTGGGGTATTTGTGTGGAGTTGTCCAGGCCAAATCCATCTTTCATCCAGAAGTCTCCCCTCAGCTCTGACATAGGGAACCGGGGGAGCTGAGCATCTCCTTTATCCAACCATGCCTTTTGTTCATCTGAACAGGATGCAGGGTTGCAAAAAAATTGAATTCTCTCGTCAATATCTAGCAGAAATGCAGTGGATTCTAGAGCTTTGGAATGGTTTGGTCGAGTTTTTAACTCAGGAGGTTGAAAAGGCAAAGCAAATTTCCAAAGCAAAGAGGAATGCGTTGGCCACAGGATGTTAGGGGCCTGCAGGGGCTGAAGGGCACATGGTGCCCTGTTCCTCCACCACTGAATTACAGAATCATAGAATGGTTTGGGTTGAAAGGACCTCCAAAGGTCATCCAGTCCAACTCCCTCTGCAGTCACAGGGACATCCTCCACTGCAACAGGCTGCCCAGAGCCCTGTTGAGCCTTGCCTTGAATATCTTCAGGGGTGGGGCCCCAACCACCTCCTTGGGTAACCTCTTCCAGTGTTCCACTACCCTCATGGTGCAGAACTTGTTCCTAACATCCAATCTAAATCTGTTCTGTTCTAGTTTGAAGCCACTGCCCCTCGTCCTATCAGACCAGGCAGATCACAGCCCTGGGCAGTCCCCTGGGATGTGGTCTGCATCTGTGGTGTTGGAATTTATGTTCCTTACTGAGCTCCAAACCTGACTCATTCATCACACTGGTCCTAGGCCATGAGCTGATGTTGGGAAGCCCACAACTGAAACCCCAAAGTCAGAATTCCCTTCAGCAGCACCTGGTTGTGGAGAATTAGTGGTCTATGCAGGGAAGGAGCCTGCACAAGCCATCAGTCTGGGGCACTTTGATTTCTTTTCATGTGTCTTAAATGTTCTGAGTCTTTAAGTCACACTAAGATCGTGTTTTCAGGTTTCCTTCATGGTGGTATTAGCCCAACCCTTCCTTTTTCCTTGCCAACCTTCCCCAGTCAAGCAAAGTGGAAGCCATCCAGGCACTCTCACACTTAATAGCTTGGCCCTTTGGAGGAGCATCTGAGACTCAGAGAGGACAATCACAGAACCTTAGAGGTTGGAAGAGACCTCCAGAGATCACTGAGTCCAACCCCCTGCCAAAGCAGGATTGCCTAGGGTAGTTCACACAGGAATGCATCCAGGCAGGTTGTGAAAGTCTCCAGAGAAGGAGATTCCACAACCTGCCTGGGCAGCCTGCTCCAATCTGGCACAGCTGCAGCGCAAAGTTGTGGCTTCCATCTCTCTGAATCCATCAGTTGGAGAAAATGTAGGCTGCACCAAGGGCCAAGCTGAGTCGCACTACCATCTTTTCAATCACTCTCTCCAGTATGATCAGCACCACTGCTAAATCCAAGAGGAGATGTTCTGTTCATGGATACATTGCCTGGAAGCAGCCCTGACCAGCTGCCTGGGGCCAGCACAACGCTGCAGCCTGGTGAGGATTTACAGCTGCAATTTCTCCATCCAGAGAATGCCCTGGGCTTGAATCCCCCCGAGCCTCTCCTCCCAGTGCCCACCAGCAGCAGGGGAGTGACTGTGTCCATTTTACAGGCAGGGTCTGAAGGCACCAGTGTGTCTCAAGGCTGGCAGGGACATTTGCCTGCTTGTTGGCAGGGCATGGTGGGACCATGGGTGCCTCAGCAGAGAGGGGTCTGGCTAGGGACCAAATGCAGGAGCAGCCAACCCCAGCAGGGCTCTGAGATGGGGGTAGAGGAGATGTGAAGCAGAGGGGGATGGAATGGGGCTGTTCATGCACCAGCCTGCCAACAAGCTGCCTCTCCAGGGCTCCACATCCCTCCAGGGTCTCTTCCTGCAGGGAGCAGCACTTGCCCCATGGACTGTTGGTGTGAGGTGCACGAGAAAAGGAGGCAAAGAGGAGACCTCATTGCTCTCTACAGCTTCCTGACAGGAGGTTGCAGTGAGATGGGGGGTGGGCTCTTCTCCCTAGTATCATGTGACAGGAGACGAAACGGCTTGAGATTGTACCAGGGGAGGGTTAGGTTGGAAAGGAGGAAAATTTTCTTTGCTGCAAGAGTAGTCAGCGACTGGCACAGGCTGCCCAGGGAGGTGGTGGACTCCTCATCCCTGGAGGCGCTCAAGAAAGGTGTGGCCATGGCACCGGGGGACAGGGTTTGATGACCATGGCGGTGCAGGGTTGAAAGTTGGACTTAATGACCTTAAAAGTCTCTTCCAACCAAAACAAGTCCATGATTCTATGTTCCTGTCCCCCATTTCCAATTGACAGAGCCCTTTCCCAGCACACCCCTTGGATTGCACACGCACACACACACACACACGAGCCTCCTGCAAAGTCCCACCAAGAGCATGGCAGAACCAAGGCTGCCAACTGCATGGCATCTGAGGGGTTAAGAAAACCGAACCTGCCACAGGAGATTTGACCAGAAACTCCACCAGAGACCTTGAAATCCTGTTAATTGATGCCACACATGTGCTGCATTTAACCTCTGCCCTCTGCTGTAATAGTTTACACAAGTGGCACCAAGGGCAATGCCTCCTGGCGCGCAGGGGCAGGCTGCGCCAGCCCCACCTTGCGGCCCTCACACCAGGCATCCTCCCGGCCACAGTCACCTCCTTGGCACCCAGCTCCTCCACCTCAAAGGTGCTCAGCAGCTCCAGGCTGGGAGCTGTGAGAGGAGAAGGCTGATCCCCTGATCTTATTAACGTCTATCAATATCTGAGGAGTGAGTGTCAGCATGAAGGTGCCAGGCTCTTTTTCATGGTGCTCAGTGAGCAAGAAACAGTGGCTACAAGCTGGAACCCAGGAGGTTCCAGCTCAACACAAGGAGAAACTTCTTCATTGCGAGGGTTGCTGGAGCTCTGGAGCAGGCTGCCCAGGGAGGTTGTGGAGTCTCCTTCTCTGGAAACTTTCAAGACCCATCTGGATGCATTCCTGTGTGAGCTGCCCTGAGTGACCTTGCTCAGGCAATGGGGTCAGACTCAATGAGCTCTGGAGGTCCCTTCCAGCTCTTACCATTCCATGATGCTAGTATTCTGTGATTTCAGCTCAGGAGCCCTCGTGCAGAAATCAGATGCTGTCTGCAGTCACATATCAGCAAAGGAGGAGTTTGAGTCTCATTCTCCAGGGATTTGCAGCAGAGTTGCTCTAAGGTCACCATGGTCCTTCCAGCTGCTGCCCAAGCAGGCAGCATCCCTGCCCTGCTGGGTCTCAACCAGAAATGGTGAGAGGAGCTCCTGTTGCTTGTGGCTAACACCAAAGGAGGGGACCAGCTCTGGCCACGTGAGGGCTGTTCTTCATCGCTCAGAAAAGAACCTACAGAGTCAAGACAGAGTTGTGCCCACTGCTAACACCTGTTAAAGCCATGCAAAGGACAGAGGGAAGGAGTCCTCCTGGATTCATCCATCTTGAAAATACCTGAGAAGGTAAAAAGTTCAACCTCATGACTCCTAGCAAATATGGGTCTTGCTTCTTGTTTCTTCCAGTGCCCAGGCTTCAGGGCACCAGGAGGAATGAAAACAAAGTCTTCAGGGAAAGGCAAGAGACTTGCCACTGTGGGGAAGGGTCCCAAGGCCATGGGGACTTGCAGAGATACCAGTGATGATGCTCTGCATCCTTGCTCCTCAGCCTCAGGAGCTGATATCTCGCCCAGGATGACAGTTCCCATTTAACATGTGAGCCATTGCAGTGGGAGCCAAATCCCAGCTGACACTGAGACTCCCAGACTCCCCAGGCTGAATCAGTCAGGGTGCAGCACTCTTGGATCACCAGGGCCATGCCAACACCAGAACAGCCCATTGGCTTTCCACTCATGAACTATACACACACTGTGCCTGCAGTGTGGTTAATCATGAAATAGGTCATTTCCTCTTGGACAACCCAGAGGTGGATTTATAGAACCATGAAATTGTTTGAGTTGGAAAAGCCCTCCAAGATCATTGAGTCCAACCATCAAATCAACACCAGCGTGGCCACTAAACCCTGTCCCCAGTTTCCGTGGCCGCAACTTTCTTGACTTCACCATCTCCCTTGGCAGCCTGTGCCAGTCCCTGACCACTCTGGCAGCAAAGAATTTTGTTCCTCCTCTCCAACCCAACCCTCCCCTTCCCTGGCACTATTTCAGCCCATTGCCTCTCCTATCTTTACTAGTGGGAGGTGTCCCTGCCTATGGCAGGGGGTTGGAACTAGATGATCCTTGAGGTCCCTTCCAACCTTACCATTCTATGATTCTATCACCTGATACTAGGGAGATGAGCCCAACACCCACCTGGCTCCAACCTCCTTTCAGAGAGCTGTAGAGAGCAATGAGGTTTCCTCCTACTCTTCTCCTGCTGAGGGTAAATGATCCCAGGTGCCTCAGCTACTCCTCCCCAGCCCTGTTCTCCAGACCCTTCCCCAGCTTTGTTGCCCTTCTCTGGTCCAGCCACAGTCCCTCAATATCCTTCTTGGAGTGAGGAACACAAAGCTGTTGCCAGGATTTAAGGTGTGGCCTCACCAGTGCCCAGTACAGGGGTACAATCCCTACCCTATTTATGCCGGCCAAGCACCTGTCACCAGAAACTTGTGTGGGGACAGGGAGGACTGTCCTGGGTGAAGCAGTGGGTGTGAAGCAAGATGTGATAGCAGAGTTCTCAGAGGTGCTTTGGCTCAGGCTTTCAGCAGCCCATCACCTCTGACACACCCAGATCTCCTAAGGGACTGGTGCCCACCAAACTAGAGTCTGTATCTCTAGTAGCTCCTGCCTGGAAGTGTGACTGAAGTCACAGAAAATGCTGAGGGAGCTGGGGCTGGGCAGCCTGGAGAAGAGGAGGCTGAGGGGATCTGATCAATGCTTACAAATATCTAAGAGGTGGGTATCAGGAAGATGGGGCCAGACTCTTCTCAGCGGCGCCCAGTGACAGGACAAAAGGCAATGGGCACAAACTTCACCATAGACAGTTCTGTCTAAACACGAGGAGGAACTTCCTGACTTTGAGGACAGCAGACAACTGGAACAGGCTGCCCAGAGAGGTGGTAAAATCTCCTTCTCTGAAGACTTTCAAAGCCTGCCCGGATGTGTTCCTGTGTGACCTGCCCGAGGTGGTCCTACTCTGGCAGGGGGATTGGACTCAATGATCTCCAGAGGTCCCTTTCAGCTCCTACCATGCTGTGATTCTGTGGGTGTGTTGGGCAGCAGCAGTCCAGGGAACTGCCAGGATATGTCCAGCAGGGCTAGGGAGGTTCTTCTCCCCCTCTACTCTGCCCTGCTGAGACCACACCTGCAATACTGTGTCCAGATTGTGGCTCACCAGTTCAGGAGAGACAGGGACCTGCTGGAGAGAGTCCAGCAGGGAGCCAGGAGGATGAGTGGGGGACTTGAACATCTCCCCTGTGGAGAGAGACTGAGAGCCCTGGGGCTGCTTAGTCTGGAAGAGAGAAGGCTGAGAGGAGTTCTGATCAGTGTGTACAAATACCTGAGGGGTGGGAGGCAACTGGCTGGGGCCAAGCTCTTTTGGGTGGTGCACAGCAATAAGCCAAGGAGCAACAGCTGCAAACTGGAACACAGAAGGTTTCAGCTCCACATGAGGAGAGAGTTCTTTACAGTGAGGGTGGCAGAGGCCTGGAGCAGGCTGCCCAGAGAGGTTGTGGAGTCTCCTTCTCTGGAGGCTTTCCAAACTCCACCTGGATGCATTTCTGTGCAGACTACTCTGGGGGATCCTGCTTGGCAGGGGGGTTGGACTGGATGATCTCTGGAGGTCCCTTCCAACCTCTAAGGTTCTGTGACTCCGTGATGCAGCAGGTAGGGAACCTCTGGACCAGCTCAGCCTCCAGGTGGCAAACCATGGGAGAGCAGCTGCAAGTGCTGCCTGCCTTTGGCATCATGAGCAGGAGACAAAGAGGAGAAGCTGAGGCTGGGCTGAGCAGGCAGGCCCTTGTTTTATCTTCAGCTGTCCCTGCACGCAGCCATTAAACGCAGCAGCCAGGATCCCAGCGCCGCTCGGCTTTGAAGGGCCGCTCTGTCTGGTAACTTTATTTACACTTTTGATGCCAATGTTTATCCACTCTTTAAAAAGCTATTCAGAGAGTCTCCCAAATTAACTTCAGATGTGAGAGCAATGGGAACATTCCCTACATCATATTTCATACACTTTTGTGTTATTTAATTCTTGGAAACTCTTTCATTTTCTTTTTTTTTCTTTTTTTTTTTTTTTTTAATTTTTAAATATGAAAATATTTTTTTCCAAATCTCCAAGGCTTTTTTGGAGAGCAGAACCTCTCCCTGTGTGGTCTGCAAAGCCTGGCTATAAAGCTCTTTCCTAAAGTTCACAAACTCCATTATAAATTGTCTCCTTATCTTGCTTATTGGGTTTCTGCTTTCACTGACATACATCCTGGACAAGAAAATGCTCCAAGTGGCCTCCACCACTACCGCCAAGTGGGGATGGCTGGCACAGATACCCAGAAAAGATAGGGATGGAGAGGAGTGGATGGGTTGGGGTGGGATGGGATGAGGTGGGAGGGATGGAGCGGGGTGAGTGGGATGGGATGGATAGGATAAAATCTGAGATGATATAGAATCATAGAATCATAGAATGCTTTAGGTTGGAAGGGACCTCAAAGTTCATCCAGTTCCAACCCCCCGCCATAGACAGGGACACCTCCCACTAAAACAGGTCGCTCAAGGCCTCATCTAACCTGGCCTTGAATATATGATGAGATTGGGATGATAGCTGAGACAATAGGTGAGGTGATAGGTGTGATGACAGGTGAGATGAGATAGTGTGAAAAAATGGGTTTAGGCTGCACTAGGGGAGTTTAGGTTGGATATTAGGAAAAAATTCTTTGCTGCAGGAGTGATCAGGGATTGGAACAGGCTGCTCAGGGAGGCGGTGGAGTACCCATGCCTGGAGGTGTTCAAGAAGCTGTAGATGTGGTGCTTCAGGATATAATTTAGTGGCCATGGAAGTTGGGTTATGGTTGGACTTGATGATCTTAAAGGCCTTTTCTATATTCTGTGAGAAGAGAATGAGATGAGATGAGATGAGATGAGATGAGATGAGATGAGATGAGATGAGATGAGATGAGATGAGATGAGATGAGATGAGATGAGATGAGATGAGATGAGATGAGATGAGATGAGATGAGATGAGATGAGATGAGATGAGATGAGATGAGATGAGATGAGATGAGATGAGATGAGATGAGATGAGATGAGATGAGATGAGATGAGATGAGATGAGATGAGATGAGATGAGATGAGATGAGATGAGATGAGATGAGATGAGATGAGATGAGATGAGATGAGATGAGATGAGATGAGATGAGATGAGATGAGATGAGATGAGATGAGATGAGATGAGATGAGATGAGATGAGATGAGATGAGATGAGATGAGATGAGATGAGATGAGATGAGATGAGATGAGATGAGATGAGATGAGATGAGATGAGATGAGATGAGATGAGATGAGATGAGATGAGATGAGATGAGATGAGATGAGATGAGATGAGATGAGATGAGATGAGATGAGATGAGATGAGATGAGATGAGATGAGATGAGATGAGATGAGATGAGATGAGATGAGATGAGATGAGATGAGATGAGATGAGATGAGATGAGATGAGATGAGATGAGATGAGATGAGATGAGATGAGATGAGATGAGATGAGATGAGATGAGATGAGATGAGATGAGATGAGATGAGATGAGATGAGATGAGATGAGATGAGATGAGATGAGATGAGATGAGATGAGATGAGATGAGATGAGATGAGATGAGATGAGATGAGATGAGATGAGATGAGATGAGATGAGATGAGATGAGATGAGATGAGATGAGATGAGATGAGATGAGATGAGATGAGATGAGATGAGATGAGATATGAGGGCACTTGCTTTTCTCCATTTCACCACAAACCGTCCCTCAGATGGTCATCTTTCTCCTTAAGATGACTTTAAAGAACAAACCTGACTTCGTGTACAGGAAAAAGAAACCCAGAGCAGCCTGATACTTGTGAGGCTGGCTTGCAGACTTATGGCTGAGCCTCTCAAGGGCTAGCACAGGCCATACAGGTAGCTGCAGTGGCTTGGCAGATTAAAGCCCTATCATCTAGAAGCTCAGATAGTGGCTGCACCATCAGTCCCAGAGCCAGCCCAGGTGCCCATGAAGGTTTGTGCAACTCTTCCAGTAGTGACCAGCTGGAGCTGGAAGAAGGCATCGCCTACAGCCAAGGTTAGTCTTTCCTTTTCCCATCTCTATCCCACTGCTCTGCGTATGGATAAGGCCATGGGCAAGCAGGTTCCTCCCCTTGCTGGTGAAAAGCCTTCAGAGCCACCCTTCTAGAGGCTGTGAGGGTCACCCTGGAGGCTACAGCAGAGCTGGCAGCAGCGCTGGCTCTCAAACAGAAGGCGTCACTGCCTCCGGTTGGGTCTGGGGCTGTGGCTTTGCAGCTGTGAGAGAGGTTAAAAGGCCTCTTCCCGGGGGACAATTTTCAGAAGAACCCAGTAAGCAGCTGGAGACGGCTTCCAAAACCAGCCAGCAGAGCCAAAAAACCCAGCTTAGCGCAGGTATTGCACCAGCAACTAGAGGCCCTGCGGCAGATGGGCACCTCCCTGCTGGGGCTGCCCACCTGAGTAAGCCAGGCAGCCGAAAGGCCCGGGGCAGCTCCAGGAGGGCAAATCTGAGAGGGGAGCTCAAGGATGGTAGCTCCAGGAGAGAGGGCAGCTCCAGGAGGACAGCTGCAGGAGGATAGCTGCAGGAGGGAGGGCAGCTCCAGGAGGGAGGGCAGCCTGTGGCCACGCCAAGCCCAAGTGGTGTCTGATGAAAACCACTGCACCTCCTGGGACACCACAGCTGCGAACAGAGCTCTGGACAGGACTAGGAAGGACCTGATGACAGCAAAGGGCTTGGACAGGGAAGAGGGAATCCTAGACGCTGTGTTATTTGGACTCATTAGCAGGCAAGGCTTCCATGTAGTTAACTCCCACCCTACTCCAGCGCCAGGGCCCAGCCAGCCAGACAAATCCACTCCTGACCTAAAAACAGGGATCTGGGAGTATGGAGGGTGGCTTTATCACTGCCCTGCAGCCACAGCATGGGGATGGCCATGTCAGTTCCCTGCCAGGGGCTTCTCCAGGATTTCCCCATGAAGAGGTCAGGTTAAAAGTCATGTACAAGGCTGTAGGGCCACATCCTGCTTGCTACTGACATGTACTGCTTGTCTTCCAGTGCTTCAGCCCAGGCACCCTATCAGGGACAGAGAATCATAGAATCACAGAATCAGAGAACGGTTGGGGTTGCATGGGACCTCTGCAGATCATCAAGTCCAATCTCCCTGCCAAAGCAGGGTCACCTAAGGCAGGTCACACAGGAAAGCACCCAGGCAGGTCCATGAGACTGTGGGGTCAGTTAGGGTGAGAGGAAAGCCAAAGAGGAGGCTGCCACAATAATCCCAGCACAGTCAGGCATCCAGGTGAGACCACTGGAAGGTTTTATCACCTTCCCTGGGTGGCAGGGGTGCAGAAGGGGTGGTACTGTGTCCTCCTGACAGACGAGGAGACATCCATTATTTATAGAGCACTTGGGGATGCTCAGAAGCGAGGCGCCACACAAGCACGAAATGTCATTACAAAGGATATGATTTAAGGCCGGGCAGGGCCGGGAGGGGAGGGGGATGCAGCTCGTGTGGAAGACTATACAAAATAAATCCTGTCCGAGCGGCTTCCCGCCTCCGCAGCGGCAAGTGGAGCTGGATCGGCCGCTGCCCGCTCTCCTTTTTTCCTTTTACAGGCATGAGGAGACTTTTTTCTGCTCATCTTTGCTGCAAGACGTGCTGGGTCCCGCCAGCTGATCCATGGCCAAAGGCAATGCAAAGGAGGGTGGGGGGAAAACCAAGGGACTCAGCTCTCCTCCAAGGCAATATCTCCACGGCCACATCTAGCCCTCAGCTAGGCAACCTGAAGGGTCACCAGAGGGATGTGGTGGTGGGAGGGACGCAGCACAGACATCACTGGGCAGGAATGCCTGCAGGAGGAAGAAAACTGCTGAGCCAGAAGCAGTGTCCCCAGAGTGTTGCTGTGCCCTTTCTCTCAGCACAGCCAGGCCCAGGACTCCACTTGCCCCAGGTGCCCATGGCAGCACATAGAGGGAGAGAGTCACAGAATCGATCGGCTTGGAAAAGACAGACTCAAGGTCATCGAGTCCAACCTATCACCCAACATTATCTAATCAACTAAACCCTGGCACCAGGTGCACCATTCATTCTCTCTTTAAACACCCCCAGGGATGGGGAATCCACCACCTCCCTGGGCAGCCCAGTCCAATGCCAATCAATCTTTCTGTGAAGGGCTTCTTCCTAACATCCAGCCTAAACCTGCCTTGGCACCGCTTGAGACTGTATCCCCTCCTTCTGTCACTGCTTGCCTGGGAGAAGAGACCAATCCTTGCCTGGCCTCAGTCTCCTTTCAGGTAGTCGTAGACAGCTATAAGGTGCCCCCTGAGGCTCCTCTTTTTGGGGCTAAACAACCCCAGCTCCCTCTGCTGCTCCTCACAGAGCTGTGCTCCAGACTCCTCACATCTACTGCTGCTGCTCTCAGCCTGGGTGCCTGCTCAGGGAGCCATCTGACCAGCTCTGCCCTTCACACACAGGATCACACAGAATGCATCTGCTTGGAAGAGACCTCCGAGATCATCCAGTCCAATTCTGAACCCAGCACCAAAGGGCTGACACAAAACCATGCCCGTGAGAGCCAGCTCCACACACTGGACAACTCCACCACCACTTCCCACCTCCAGTGACCACGCCTGGCAGTGCTGCCAGGACTGCCAGTGTCACACAGTGTAACAGTACACAGGTGCCAGCCAGCATCCCTGCCACTGCCCCAGGAGCTCCAGAGAAAGCTGCAGGGAGAGCACTGCTGAAGCCCTCAGCTGTCACAGGCATGCAGACACAGGCAGGAAGAGCTGAGCAGGACCCAGCCATGGGCCTAGTGAGAGATTGTTCAGAAGGCCTTGTGATGGTAGGATGAGCAGCCATGGTTTGAAACTGGAGCAGGGGAGATTCAGGTTGGACGTCAGGAGGAAGCTCTGCACAGTGAGGGTGGTGAGACACTGGAACAGGTTGCCCAGAGAGGTGCCTATCCCTGGAGACATTCAAGCTCAAACTTAATGGGACCCTGAGCAACCTGATCTAGTTGGAGGTGTCCCTGCTGCCTGCAGGGGGGGTGGACAAGATGACCTTGGAAGGTCTCTTCTAGCCCAATGCATCCTATAAGCCTCCATTGAAGTGGAGACCCAGGATGGTGTCTCACTCCTCTGCCCACAGTGACAGCTCAGGCAGACCTTGCTGGTGCAGCTGAGGACATGTCTGGGTTCCTAACCCACACCTCTGCCAGAGGTCAGGAGTCCCCACAGACCACGTCAGGCGGCAGGAGCATTCCCAGGGCAGCAGCAGGGTGCTTGAACCTCACTGCCTCATGTCCCATCTGCACAGCTGGAGATGGCCTGAATCAGGGCTTGCTCCCACACTGCTACCAGAGCAGGAACAAACCAAAACAGGGTCTAGTCAGCAGGAATCTCCGCCCAAGACCTCTGTGCTTTGCTGTGAATGCGACAAAAGGAAGCTGTGGCCAGCAAGGTTTGCAAACACTAACTTTTTATTATTATTATTTATTTTGAGGGAAATTCCAAAATGAAAATGCCTCAATTTCAGCTTTCCTGTGAATTCTTCTCTCTCCCCCAACGCAGGGCAAGCAAACAGCCAAGTGCTTTTCCCATAGGAAAGGGAATTTCCTTCTTTCCCTTGCAGTTTCTAGGAAGGCAAAGAAAAGCAAGCCAGCACTGGAAGAAGGGGAAGCCCATTGAAATAAATCAGCCAGCAGCAAAGCCGCTGGGAGATGTTAAACGAGCAAACAGTGGCTTGCTGCTCTTCTTCAGCTCCAAACTGACCTGGTTGTGCAGAGGACAGGGATCTCCATCCCCAGGCAGAAGAGGGAGAGGTCCTCTTCAGCTTGGCACACCCACGTAAAGCCCTTTGCAGCTCCTGGTTCTCCACCTTTCGCTGCAGAGAAGGGGAACTCTTCCTGGGACAGCTGCCCCAAGGTCTGGATCCTTCTTGTTCTCCTCTGGCTCTGAAGGAGAGAGAGGAGATCCAGCTCCAAGCCCAGAAACCTCTGTGATTTGTCCTGAAGTCAAGCAAGACAAATCTTGGCCTGCAGGCAGCTCTGAGGAGGAATTTGCAGCCCTAATTAGAAAAGTAAGAGCACATTCACGCAGCGCAGCGACAGAACGCAACGGTGGAGCTTAAACATTCAGCATCTAGAGAGAAGCTAAACCAAAGAGGCCCCAAAGTTTCTGAGTTCCTGTTGGCTTTGGAGAGAGGTCCACGCCTGGGGAAGTTCAAGATTCTCCAGATCTCCAGGGTCTGCAAAACCTGGGCCGAGGCTCTCCAGCGAGCAGCTTTGCTCCCACGGTTTCCGGCGTTTCCTAGCAGGGAAGGTCTGGGAAAGGCTGCAAAAACAGCCTTTTGTGGGGGATTTTGGCACCTTTACTTCCAACAGGGATGCAGAAAGTACAAAGGCTGCAAAATCTCAAAAAGAGAGTGTGTGCTGAGGGAGGGGTGTGCACTGACCAAACATTTTCAACCGTTAGCAAGTTTGACTTGGGTGTGGTTGAAGCTGGAGGTGAAAGTTCAGGTGAGGTGCAGAGCACCTGCATTCATCCAGTGATCACAGGATGGAGAGGCAGAGAGCTGAGGATCCTGAGGTGGTTGTCAAGGAGCAGGATTTGTACCAAGGCCAGGTCCCGAGGCCAGAGCTGAGCTCACTGCCCAGCTAAGGGCAGGAGCTGAGCTTAGCCCTATGCAAGATACTGGGGCATGGACGGAGGGCAGCAGAGCAGGCAGCACAGGGGACCCCCCAATGTGGACAAGGGGCAGCATCACCTCTCCAGTTTGGCTATCTTCTGATAGCAGGATCACCTCTCCAGTTTGGCAGCTGGACAAGGTCCTAGGATGACCTAGAGGAGGTTCCAGGATTACCTAGTTTCCCTCTGAACCCCTATCAATTTGTGTCCTCCACCCACCCTAGAGCCAGACATGCCCACTGAGATGTGGCACCCATCAGCTCATGCCCTCACACAACCTAACAGAGCTTCCCAGTCAAGCCAGTAGAGTCGCCTGAGCCCTACACATGGTGTTCAGACTCACTAGAGAGCGAGACAAGACNTGTTGAGGTGCTGGAAGGTGAAGGAGAAGGGCACCAAGGCTGATGAGGGGGCTGGAGCAGAGCCCTGTGAGGAGAGGCTGAGGGAGTTGGGGTGTTTAGGCTGGAGAAGAGGAGGCTCAGGACAGACCTCATTGCTCTCTGCAACTACCGGAAAGGAGGTTGTAGCCAGGTGGGGTTGGGCTCTTCTGCCAGGCACCCAGGGACAGAACAAGAGGACACAGCCTCAAGCTGTGCCAGGGCAGGTTCAGGCTGGATGTTAGGAAGTTCTTCACAGCAAGAGTGGTTGGCATTGGAACGGGCTGCCTGGGGAGGTGGTGGAGTCACCATCTGTGGAGGTGACTGAGGCACTTGGTGTCTAATTAACTAAACTTGAGGTTTGGTTAATTAGAAGGCTTAGGTGATAGGTTGGACTGGATGATCTAGGAGGTCTTTTCCAACCTGGTTAATTCAGTGCTTCTGTGAAGCAGGGTAAAGAATGCAGATCAGGTGCTGCTGGCACCAGCCCTCACCTAGCAGCTCTGGGGAGTTCTGAAACTCTCCAGCAATCACAGTGTCACAGAGTGGCAGTGGTTGGATGGGAATCTCTGGAGATCATCAAGTCCAACACCTCAACCCCCGCCAAGGCAGGTTCACCTAGAGAAAGTCACACAGGAACATATCCAGGCAGGTTTTGACAGTCTTCAGAGAAGATTTCTCCAGAACAGAAAATTCCTTCCTTTTTCCCCTGAAACAAACAAAATCCCAAACAGACAAACATCCAAAGCAAACCAAAACAAACAGACACAAAACCCAAACAAACAGCAAAACAAAACAAAAACAAACACCAAAAGCCTCTCTTAGCTCACATCGGACACAGAAGCCTTTTTGCTCCACTCTGCCTCCCCTGGATGTTGCCATGTCCTCTGTGCCTCACGCAGCAGCAAATTCAAAGCAAGCAGCATTTTCCCCATTTACCTGCACTGGGAATGGCCTGTCCTGGGTCTGCTGAATGGAGATGTCCCAACATTGCCAGGGGGGAAAAGGGCAATAAGGAGTAAAGACCCATAGAATGGTTTGAGTTGGAAGGGACCTTCAAGATCATCTAGTTCCAACCTCCCTGCCATAAGCAGGGCCACCTCCCACCAGCACAGGTTGCTCAAGGTCCCATTCAGCCTGGCTTTGAATGCCTCCAAGGAGGGGGCATCCACAACCTCTCTGGGCAACCTGTGCCAGTGTCTCCCTACCCTCGCTGGGAAAAATTTCTTCCTCATCTCCACTCTCAATCTCCTCTCTCTCAGCTCAGAGCCATTATCCTTCATCCTGGCGCTCTCAGTCCTTGTCCAAAGTCCCTCCCCAGCTCTCCTGCAGCCCCTTCAGCTACTGGAAGGCTGCTCTGAGGTCTCCCTGGAACCTTCTCCAGGCTCAACAGCCCCAACTCTCCCAGCCTGTCCCCACAGGGGAGGTTTTCCAGCCCTCTGATCACTTTCATGACCTTCTCTGGACCCTCTCCAGCAGCTCCAGGTCCTTCCTGTGCCGAGGGCCCCAGTGCTGCAGGCAAAGTCTCAGCAGAGCAGAGCAGAGCAGACGGGCAGAAACCCCTCCCTGTGCTGCTGCTCTCCCTGCTCTGGCTGCAGCTGGCTCTGGGCTGCCAGCGACCAGTGCCTGGGCACTTTGGCACCAACTGACACACCCAAGGCCTTCTCTTCTAAACATCCTGAAACTGTGCTTTCCTGCAGGGGTGAAATGGCACAGCTGGAGCTCTGTGCAAGCAGCTGGCACAAGACCTGGGAAGGTCCTCTCCCAGCCTGCTCTGCTGGGTGAGCCCAGTGCCAGTCTTTGCCTGGTAGAGTCACAGCTTTGTGCAATGCAGCAACCACCATGTGCAACCCAAATTACCCAAACAAAGCCTGAACAAAGACCATCAAATCTAATAATTAACAGAGCAAATAAGCTGAACGCCCATTAGGTTGCACATATTAGGTACTGACAAGTAGCTTGCAATAACCACTTCTGAGTGGCCTTCACCCAATATGCCTTTAATTAGGGTTTAATAAAGCACCAGCATGTTCTTAAAGGCCAATTAGAAACATATTCACTGAGGTTTAGGAGCTATGTAATAGATGCCTGTAGGAACCAGATACGTGCTGATTACATAGCTATTAATCCTCAATAAAGGCTCTAATAATCATTTTGTGCTTCAGGAGCAGGCAGCTGCTTTATTAAATCTTAATGAAACGCATACTTGGGGGCTTTCCTTCAAAGCCAACCCGCCTTAGGAAGATGGGCTTAGAAGTGGCAGTCTGCTGAGAGAAAAGACCCCCTCCTTGTCACCACCTCTGCCACCACCACAGCAGGATGGAGGCTGACTCTGTCCCCAGAGCAGCTGGGATGGAGGCAGCAGAGTCCTGCTCCAAAAAGAGAAAAAGCAGCAAGAGATCTCTGGGGCTGGGAGCATCATGAAATGTTTTACTCCATGCTGAACGTTGGCTTGCAGAGGGAAGCAAAATAGAATCACAGCATGGTTTAGGTTGGAAGGGATCTTAAAGACCATCCACTTCCAACCTGCACCAGGATCAGGGATACCTTCCATTAAACCAAGTCACTCGAGGCCTCATCCAGCCTGGCCTTCAGCACCCCCAGGGAGGGGGCAATGCCTCCATGAACCGGAGCACCCATTCAGTTCACAGCTCCATGGCCAGAGCATCCCTGTTCAGCTCACAATAGCACTCCAGGCAGGAAGAGAGGAAAGCTCTGGGCTCAGCAGGGTGGTGCCACACACAACAAAGACCAGCTCAGCCACTTCAGCAGGAATTTACCTCCTGCATGGATCCCTGGCTGCCAGAAAAGGAGCTGTTCTGAAGTGAGTGACCTCCCACCACCATCCAAAGAGGAGCTGTTTTGATCCAAGATCTGGGCCAGCCAAGTTGTAGCTTCTTGCCATATAACCTGTAGGACCAGAGGCTGGAGCAAAACCTGCCGAGCCGTTACTGAGTCCTTGTGGACACACCCAGGTAACCCATGCTGACAGCTTCCCACCACAGCTGCATCAGAGAGCCAGCAGAGAACCAGCAGAGGCTCCAGCAGAAAGCCAGCAGAAGCTCCAGCAGAGAGCCAGCAGAGGCCCCAGCAGAAAGCCAGCAGAGGCTCCAGCAGAAAGCCAGCAGAGGCTCCAGCAGAAAGCCAGCAGAAGCTCCAGCAGAGAGCCAGCAGAGGCTCCAGCAGAGATCCAGCAGAGAGCCAGCAGAGGCCCCAGCAGAAAGCCAGCAGAGGCTCCAGCAGAAAGCCAGCAGAGGCTCCAGCAGAGAGCCAGCAAAGAGCCAGCAGAGGCTCCAGCAGAGATCCAGCAGAGAGCCAGCAGAGGCCCCAGCAGAAAGCCAGCAGAGGCTCTAGCAGAAAGCCAGCAGAAGCTCCAGCAGAGAGCCAGCAAAGAGCCAGCAGAGGCTCCAGCAGAGAGCCAGCAGAGATCCAGCCCAGGGCACCGTGAGCTTCAAAGCTGTCAGGCTGCAAATACTGCTCATAAACACCCATCTGGGTTTTCACCTTCTGCTTTCCCAGCCCTCTTCCTCGTGGCTTGGGCTTTTTCACAGCAGCTGGAAACTGTGGTTGCAGTGCAGCCACACTTCACCCCTACACTGCCCCAGAGATGAAGATGTGCCTGGGCCTGACCTTAAAAGTCACCTGGTCCTCACCTCTGACAGGCACAGACCACCCCAACACAGCAGGAGGCCGTGGGGCTGAAGAGAGCACCACTGAAGGCCCCTTGGCTTTGCAATGGGGCTGTCTCCACCTGCCTCTCCCATCCCTGAGCATTGCTTGACTCTCCCCCACCTGCACAGCCCTCACTCCAGCTTGTGCACAGCACCCCCCACTCCAAGGCACCAGTGTCCCCATGTCACCCAGATTCCATGCTGCCATCCCAGCCCCACTTGCAGTGCCCACCTGCAACCACAGCATGGTCCCACAAGGACAAACATCCAAGCATCCTTCATTTCGTCCCCAGGATCAGGCATCCCCACCCCTCTGGGTGCTCAAACCCCAAACTAGGGAGACTGTCCCCTCCCATGCCAAGAGCTTCCCTGGCCAATATCTTTGGACAAAGACTTGTGCTGGGCCATAAGCAGGGTGCCAGTGGGTATTCTCAGGCAGCTCTGAGCCAGGGAGCAGCCAGGTCTCTTCAGGTGCTGCTGGGGCTCACCTCACCATAGAGAGACAGAATTACATCTCCCCTGTTACAGAAGCCTAGGACGGGTTGGAAGGGACCTTCAAGATCATCCAGTTCCAACTTCCTGCTGTGGGCAGGGACATCTCCCACCAGCACGGGTTGCCCTAAGGCCTCATCCAACCTGGCCCTGAACACCTCCAGAGAGGTTGTGGATCACAGAATCACAACCTCCCTGGGCAACCTATCCCAGTGTGTTCCCACCCTCACTGGAAAGAATTTCATACTCATCTCCCCTTTCAATCTCCCCTCTACCACCTCAAAGCCATTCCCATTAATTAATTAATTAATTATCAGTTATTAATAATCTACATGTTTTCACAGGAAATGGAAACTCCTTCCCAATGTGATGAAGAAGTTCATCTACTGCACTAATTAGATCTACCAACAGCCCTTGTAGGGCAAGAGCCTGATGGACATCTGGCCCTGAGTGAAGTAAAGGGCCAAAGCATTTCTTTGGTCTTCTTACTCCCAGCAAAAAAAAGTCAGACCTGGCCAGGGTGCAGATCACTCCCACTTGCCCACCTGTCCCTCTGTGCACCCTCCCAGCTTGGCAGCTCACTGTCTTGTGTGGATGGAGAGCTTCAGGGGTGGTCCCTGGTGAGACCCCACACGTGAACTGAAGTGCAGGGAGCTCTGCTCTTCTTCTCACCAGTAAAACACAGACTCAAACACAGACATCCACTTCTAAATGTCTTCTCTGCACTGAGGAACTGGGATGGAAAAAGATGCTCCATCCTGGACAGCAGTTACCTCCATTAGCAGCCTTCAAGGGGTCCTTCCCAGAGACTTCTTCAGTGGGCAGAGGTGCCCACAGCTGGCACAGCCTCTCCCCATTTTCAGAACATCTTGCTCTTCTCATTCTTCCCAGCCTGCTTTGCCTGCAGCACTGCTTGTTGCACTACTTTCTGGTGGAGAACACAGCAGCTGCAAAAGTAATGATTGCCCTTCAAGGAAGTTTTGGCCTTCTCCCAAAGGCCAAGCCTCAGCCTCATTTAGCTGAACCAGAATGGTTTGCTTTGAGGCCAGCTTGACACAAAACCTGCCACATCACAAATTGCATCACAGGTTGCTGTTGTGCACCCCAAGTCCCACCATGGGAGTCCAGGTCCCCATGAAGCCTGGTCCAGGTAGAAAAGTGAGCGCTGGTGATGCTCCAACACCCCTGGAGGGCATGGGCTGATGTGTGGGAGCTGGAAATTATCTTTGCTGAACTGAACGTTTCTGCCTTCATTTGGTTTCTTTTCTTTTCAGAACTTCCCAGCCCACAGAAGATTTGAAGGAGTTGATTTTTCCACCCTCTGGAAGACAAAACCAAATTCTGAAAGACCATGATTTCCACAAGGGTAAACTTCCTGATTTGCAGTCTCTTTCTCCCAAGACCTTACCCAAGCAGTGCTGCCAGGAGCACCCACCTGTGTGGTTTGCAGCCTCTTCCTCCTCGGCAGGGGCTCTTGGGTGTGTGCTAAGGCATGGCCTGCAGCATCTCAGCAGGGCCATTGCGTGGTCCCTTTCCCAGCCCTCCTACACCATCAGGGCTGAACGGTGCCACTGTGCCCACTAGCTTTTGCTGAGCCACCAGGTGGGAGGTCTGTGGGAATCATGGAGGGCACAGCACAGGGCAAGAAGAGTAATCTTTAGTACACCTCAAAAGATATGGAGGCAGTGGAGCTTTATTTAATGACAATGCTCAAGGGAAAAATATTTCCTTACACAGAAGAGTCTCTGGAAGACCTGCCTGGAAGCCAGGCTTGAGCTTGAAGCCCACAAGAGAGACAGATGTCTTCAGCAAGGATGCTCTTGTCCTTGGTCTACCTTGCCCAACTTCCCTCTCTGTGCCACATCATCTAGTTGCTTGGGTTCTACATTTAGGAAGGTTCTACATTAGGTGCAAAATCAGATTGAGATGAGATGAGATGAGATGAGATGAGATGAGATGAGATGAGATGAGATGAGATGAGATGAGATGAGATGAGATGAGATGAGGAAATGGACTTAAGCTATGCCAGGGGAGGCTTAGGTTGGAGATGAGAAAAAATTTCTTTGCTGTTAGAGTGGTCAGGGACTGGCACAGGCTGCCCAGGGAGGTGGTGGAGTCCCCATCCCTGGAGGTATTCAGGAAGCACGAGGCCGTGGCACTTGGGGACAGGGTTTTGTGGCCATGGTGGTGCTGGGCTGCTGTTTGGACTGGAAGATCTTGGAGGGCTTCTCCAACCCAGACCATTCCAGGATTCCATAAAACCAGCCTGTCTGGTGGCTGGCTCTGAACAAAACCTGCAGCTGAAGCATTGCAGCTTTTCAAAAGGCCATCCCCATCCCATGGGGGCTGCGTGTGGAGATGAGAAGGGTTTGTCACATGGCAATTAGCTGCACGAGTCCCCAGAACCCTCCCGGGCCACTGCTCACTGCCTCTGGCCCTTGCAATAAACTCACTGCCACTCTCCATCTCCACTAGCAGCTGTTCCTGATTTCTGGACATGTTTCCTTTCTGCTAATTAATCAGCTCCAAATGTCTCTGCGTGGCCTGCCTGAATGTGAGGCCAAAAACACGATGTCAGGGCACAGTCTCCCAGACCTGCTCATGCTGGCAATGCCAACAGCACAGTAGGGATGGCCCTGCATGGTCACCTCTGTGGCCACCACGCCAGGCCCTGCACTGCACCACTTGGGTTCAGTTTTGGAGCCCTCACTCCACGAAGGACATTAAGGGGCTGGAGCAGGTCCAGAGAAGGGCCACCAAGTGGTGAAGGGTCTGGAGAACAGGTCTGGAGAGGAGCAGCTGAGGGACCTGGGTTGTTTAGCCTGGAGAAGAGGAGCTGCTCTCTACAGCTCCCTGAAAGGAGGTTGGATTGAGGTGGGGTTGGTCTCTTTTCCCAGGTATTAGGTAATAGAAGGAGAGAAAATGTCCTAAAATTGTGCCATGAGGGGTTTAGGTTGGACATTAGGAGCAATTTCTTTGCTGCCAGAGTGGTCAGGGTCTGGAACAGGTTGATTGGGGAGGTGGTGGAGTCCCCATCCTTGGAGGTGTTTAAGAAACGCGTAGCTATGGGACTGCAGGACATGGTTTAGTGGCCATGGAGGCGTTAGGTTGATGGTTGGACTTGGTAGTCTTGGAGAGCTTTTCCAGCCCAAACAACTCTTTGGTTCTGTGATCCCATGATTGCCCCAGGCCCAGGGCTTTCCCAGCGCTGCCTGTTGGGCAGGGACTGGTGGATGGAGCTGGTGCTGCTGCTCGGCCTGTTGTGCTGAGCACTGCTTCCAGCATCCCACAGAGGGAGGCAAGCAACAGCTTCATCAACAGTGTGACTGCAATGCACCTCCAGGCACAGCCAGGACTGATGCCTCAGGGGGGAAAAAAAAAAGTTCACAAGACAAAAGC
The DNA here is from genome assembly GCA_013399775.1 of Semnornis frantzii. NCBI lineage: Eukaryota > Metazoa > Chordata > Aves > Piciformes > Ramphastidae > Semnornis > Semnornis frantzii. Next base: position 21,799 of record VWYK01092214.1, on the reverse strand, counting down.
ATAGCAAAGTGTGGCTGAAGCCCTCTGCAGAACAGGCCACACCAAGGTCAGCTTGACTTACCCACAGCTGACACATCCTGAGCAGAGTCCCTTGCGCAGAGCCCCTTTCACAGAGCCAGCCATGGGGGATCACAGACAGGGGGCTCATGTTTAGGGTGCCAGAACCAGGAGATCTCCCAGTCCCAAGCAGAGCAACTGCGACCAGAGGTGCTGCCAACATACCTGGGCTCTGGCACTTCAGCTTGTGGTCAGCCTCCCTTCCTCTTGGAAAAGCTGGAAGGAACTAATTTTTCCTTTTATTGCCTTGGATCTGACTTGCAGAGGGAAGGTGCTCCAAGGCTGCCTTTGCCAGGACATTCACAAAGTTTCCCAGAAGTAAAATGAAGCAAAGTAAGGGGAAGCTCTTTGATCGTTATGGGCCTGACACTTTGAGCCAAGGAAGCAGAGAGTATGAAGCTGCATTTCTCATCCAGGTTTGCAACCCTTGCTCCTGGCCATGGCCCCAGACAGCAGCATCAAGCTTCTTCTGACTGTAGGAGAGGTCCTGCTGGGCATTAGAGCTCTGACATCCACTCTGCTGCTCACTCTGGTGCTTTGCTTCCATGAGAAAAACAGAACATCTCCTGGCGAGCCTCTTCTAGGTCTCAAGGTGGAGAGCACAGTTAAGTGCGAACCAGAGCAGAGCAGGTTTAGATTGGATATTAGGAACAAGTTCTGCACCAGGAGGCTGCTGGAACACTGCAACAGGTTGCCTGGGAAGGCAATTTAGGCCCCGTCCCTGGAAGTATTCAAGGTGAGGCTCAACAGGGCTCTGGGCAAACTGATCTAGTTGATCTGACTGCAAGGGGAGTTGGAGTGGATGACCTTTGGAGGTCCATTCCAACCCAGACCATTCTGTGATTCTAAGTGTGAGGTTCCCCCAGGCATGCAGTGTACCCACAGCAGACAGCACTGTAAGGCTCTGCAGGTGGAGGACACACAACATGCTTTTGGTCACTTAGTCCCTTCTGAACCAGAAGGGCCACCTGGCAAACTCAAACTGGATGTTGAGTTTCAAAGATCTTGTGGTCCCAAGGAGGATTTTGGTGGTGCATTCACCAAACCCCCATCTCCCACAAGGATCAGCAGTGTCCAGTTTCCAGCAAGGAGAAGGTTACAACGTCCAACCTGAGAGCCTGTTCCAGAGGCGGTGAGTTCCTTGGCACAAGCTGTAAAATGTAACATCCCTTGCATTTCTGCAGTGAAGGGACCATGGGCAGGCAGGACTGTCCCCATGGCAGGAATTCAGCTCCTTCTTTAGGGTCCCAGACACCCTGTTGCAGTTGTGTCAAGCCTGCAGCGTTGGGGTGGAAACTGGATGGCAACTAGAGTCAAATGAATGTTCCGGCACCCTCTGCTCCCAGGGTCTTCCTGGGAGAGTAGAGACAGCAGTAAGCCAAGTCTAAAATAACACCCAGAGCAACACAGGCAGGCCTGAGTTGGTTGGCTTGGCCAAGTTGTGAGAGAAAAGTCTTGCTTTTTCTGGGGTAGTGGTGATTCCCATCCCATCTCACAGGGTTGCAATCCCCTGAGAAAAATGTTCCTTCTTACTCAGAGGCTCCATGGTCCAGCTCCTTGCACTGCCGAAGGACGAGGAGACACCTGGGAGCATTCAAACACCAAGGTGAAGATCCATTCCATCCCTTGTACAATTGCACGTGGCAGACCACCCCAAGCAAGCAAGGGCTCCAGCCCACCAAGCCAGCAGGTCTTGATGCAGCAGACACATCCAAGGAGCCTGAGCCTTAGCTGCTCAGGGGGCCGCAGGCTCCAAAGCCTTGCTAGAAACCACCCCACAGGGAAAGCAGGGCTCTGCTGAATGGAGAGGATTTGGCAGCTACATCACCAGGGCAGACAGCAAACTGGAGCCATACAACAGAATCTCTGGGTTCTCCTGCTCATGGCATTGCCCTGCTGAGTTCCACCTCACCAGCAGTGAGCTGCACCCACCAGCATCAGACCCTCCAGCCTGCAGCATGCCCTAGCCACATGCCCTGTGCCACCCCACACTGTGGCCCTTGCTGTCAGCTTTGCTCTGCTTCAGGGCCTCCTCCAGCAGAGAGATTTGTTTGTGCCAACCCAGTTGCTCAACAGGATATGAGCTGCCCGGGCAGCAGACACCCAGCACACAAACCTCCATCGAAGGGCTGGCACCCTGTAGGCATGCAGCTGCCAGTTCCACTCCCCTGGGGCTGTGCAAACCCTCTACCAGCTCCCCAGCTCAGAGCATGAAGAGCCCTCCTCTTCTCCAGGACATGAGAGGGCTGGTCCAAAGTTGCACTGAACATGTTTCCACATTGATGCCCACAGAATGCCCACATGGTTGAGGCCCAGGCAGCTGTGGCAGCTGCAGGGTAGCCTGTGAAGTGGGCGCAGGGGGCAGGCAGAGCATGACCAGCAGCAGACCTCCAAAATCCTGGCTCTTGCCAGCCCTTCCCTTCACACTGGAGGGAATGAGGGAGCCCCGGGAGGAGGTGAGGGGCGGCTGATGAATGAGGTGATAAAACCTCTGCAGATGGCTCCAAAGGCTGCACCGCCTTTGGGGGGCATAGACAAAACACAGAGGTGAGGCCCAGATGTTTAACATCAGCATCTGGATGTGATTCCTAAACAGAGAGCCTCACATCTGACCATTCTGCCTGAAAACGAATGGTTTGTTTGACCTTCCCAGTAACCCACCCCGGTATTTTCTGGGTCTCTCCTAAACACGTGGCAGCTGCTCCCTCCTTGATGGCACCAGCAGGGCACAGCAGGCAGTGCCACGGGCATGGTGGTGGTGGCAGGGGTGGGGACCTGGCACCCCACACCAGGGGCCGAGGGGCTCAGAGCAGTGGTGCCACCCCAGGGAGGAAGAAGTCCTCTGCATTGCACCCACCCTGCTTTGAGCTCCTGCCCAGCACCTTTTGGAGCAGGACACCTTTTGGAAGGCATGAAGGACAAGAGCCTGAGTCGTGTCCTGTGGGAATGGAGAAGGATGGCATTGTGGAGAGGGCCTGGCCTGCAATGGTGCCTTACCTTCAGCAATCCCCACCTGAGGCCCACTAGAGCATCCCTTAGCTCACCTGGGCATGCTAGGACTAGGCACAGCCTGAGGCTGCTGTCACCAAGGCAGCATCCCCTTGCCAGCAGCAGGGACCAGCAGCAGCTGATGGTTTCTAAGTTGAGAAGGGACCAACCTGCTCAGCGCCTTGGGAGTGCTGGAGAAGCCTGCCCGGGAGCCAGGCAGTCCCGTTGGGAGCAAATATCAAATCTTGGATCAGAGACACCACGAGCCAGAGGATCCACCAAGCTCCTGCTAAGTAGGCGCTGGGTGGTGTTGAAACTGACAATGCAGATAGTGATTAGTGATGACGGGCAGTACCAATTAAGGCTAATCTGCCTAATGGCCAAGTCTGAGGGTAGTGCCTGTGACTGATGGTGACAAGTGATGGCAGCTGGAGGAGACCACAGTGACCGCAGAGATGTAAGACAATGCCGGGGGCAGGCAGCGGGGCGGGTGGTGACACAGTGATCTGTGGCTCGGCTCATTTGTAACCCTGCAGACACATCTGGCACCCAGCGTGCCACCGCCCTGCGCTCCTCCTGGAGGATCAGATGGGCAGCACTGCAGGCCAGAGCCCTCGGCGGCTTCCTGCGGGCAGTGTGGGGTGCACCAGAGCAGTGGCAGGCTTTGATGTGGCACAACAGCAGCCCCCATCTTGGTCTGCTCCAGCTCAGCTCCACCAGCAAGAGGAGGGCAGAGCCAGCAGGGTGGTGAGGGAGGTGTTGGATCCCAGTGCAGTAGGACAAGGAGCCCAAGGTCCTGCTGAGCCCTGTCAACCAGGGGCCCATCACTGGCCACCTACTCTGGCACAGCTCCTTCACTGGCCAGTCCCCTGGGGAGGAAATAGCTCCTTGCCAGCCCCTGCACACAGCTCCACAAGCCACTGGCCAAGGGCAATGAGCTGGTGGAGCCAGGGTGACGGCACATGGGGGCACTGGGGGCACTGGATGCTCCATGGCCAATTTTAGCTTTGCCTGGCCCTCTCCCCTCCCATGCTCCTTTAAGCATCAGGCGGCAGCAGAGAGGAGGGACAGAAATGCCCCAGTCAGCAGAAACTGAGTGGCAGTGCTGGGATGGGCAGCACATGAAAGCCAGGCTGGCCCTTAGGGACCAGAGTGGCACATCACATGGGTGAGAAGGGCCAAACATGTCAGCTGGCCATGATAAGAGTGGCCACACAAAACAGGCACCACTCAGGGCAATGTGTTAACTGTCACCAAGCCTGGCAGCAGCGCAAGGGCCAGCACCTCGTGCCCATCAGATTTAGTCTCTGCCTGAGGTTAAAGCAGGGCTCTGGTACAAACAAACTTGGTACAGATCGTCAAAAGCTGCCCAAGTATGACCAAAGAGTTACTAGAACTGGGAATGAGAACTGCTGGTTAGACATCAGGGGGAAGCTCCTCACAATGGGAGTGGTGAGACACTGGCACAGGCTGCCCAGGGATGTGGTAGAGGTCCCATCCCTGGAGACATTCAAGGTCAGACTTGCTGCGGCCCCGGGCAGCCTGCTCTAGTTGGAGGTGTCCCGGCTGCCTGCAGGGGGGTTGGACAAGATGACCTTGGAGGATCCTTTCCAGCCTGATGCAGCCTATGATTCTGATTCTGTGTGAAGGCTGAAGCCCTGCAGCCCACAAGTTGCTCACCAAGCTTGCCAGTTTGGGATGAGAAAAGCTGGGTTTGTGGCATCTCCCTGGGATGGGTCCCCTCTCACCAGAAGCAGGATGTGAGCTCTCATACCAGCCACACTCCCCAGCACCTTGCCTTGGGGTTCTGCCCAGCTCTGCCCAAACTATTCCCTGGGAGGGCTGTCCTGCCCCCTGCCCTCCCCATGGCACAGCTGCTTCCACCAGGCACTGTTCTTGGCACTCGCTTCTCCAACATGATATGAGGGATGCAGCTGATGGAGCTGGGAGTACCCTGGTGCTCCCACGAGGACATGGCTGCAGCCCAGGTCGTGAAAGTTCACGGGAAGCATGCTGGCATCCAAGGACTCAGAAATGAGGCCAGCAGTGGTGGTATAAGCCCAAAGCCAACCTGGCAGCCCATGCCATGGTCCTGGCAGGAGGTCCTAGCAAATGAAGTAGGCAGCATTGGCAGCTCCCACTGCACCCTGCCCAGGGAAGGCCCAGATCCTTTAGTCCCTCATCCCTGCAGGCTCAGGTCACTCTGCACTGGTGCTGCTGGAGCCGGGCAGCGTGGCTGGCAGCACTGTACCATCCAGAACAGTTGTTTTCAGAGGGATGTGCCCCAGAAACGGGGTTCAGCAGGCTGCTCCTCACTCTCAGCCCTCTCACCCCAATCTTATCAGCAGCCTGGAGACTTGGCTGGGTTTCTGCCTTGCCTTTGCCTGTGCTCTGGTTTTGATTTGGGGCTGGTGCTGCGCTGAGCGCGGCGGCCCTGGCTCAGCACGCACGGCAGCACACACGCACGGGCGGCGCTGCCAGACTCAGCCACACATTTGCTCAAGCCCCTCTTGGAGAGCCTTGGATTCAGACCAACTTTTCCTCTCCTCCATGCATTTGGTTCAGTCCAATATTTATAGTTTACTTGAAATAAATGGCTCCTTATGTTTCCCACTTCCTGCTCCCAAGGGGAAGGTCTTGTGGGGTTGCTGTCTGTCTTCTTCTCTCTTCCCTCAACCTTTTGCTATTTTATTCCTTTTCCATAAATGTTTCTCCAGCAGATCCTACATTTGCCTCACCCAGGTTCTTTCACTGCTTCAGTTTGAAGCAGACAATGCACCAGGACAGATGTGCCTCAGGGCCTTCATGGTGCAAAATGCTGGAGGAGGAGGCAGGATGGCCTCCAGGACATGGGAGCCAAGAGCAGATGCAAACTCACTCACTGTGCTGAGATGTGAGGATGCAGCACCCAGACCCATGGCTGCAGCAGGGGAAGGGGTGACAGTAGTCCCCATGTCCATTCTCACTTGCCTTGCTTGGGTTGTTGGCATGAGGCTCTTATCTGCAATCCTCCAACTCCAGGAGGGGCTCTCTGCCCAGATTAGAGTGCAGTACCAGGTGGTGAAATCTCATGAAGCTCTCTTCTCCTGCTTAGGCCAGCTTTGAGGAGGCTGCTCCAAGGGGAGAGATTCCCATCACTCTCCAGGCCTCTATTGCCAGTGTTTGAGCATACTCACAGTGGCCTCATTGTTTTCTCTTGATTTTCCAGGGAATATCCTTTTTTCCAGCTCCTGCTACTGCCTCTTACTCTCTGGATGCATCTGTAAGAAGTCATAGCTCCATCCTCCCTGTGCCCTCTCATGTACTCTTGGGTGACCAAATGCCTCATGCCCTGCAGCAAAGAGAACAGAAGTCCTTTATGGAGGGAGAAAACCTCCCAGGGACCTCAGTTGATCAGCAGGGCAGGTCTGGAGGAACCAGAGAGGGCAACCTGGGAGAGCCCCTAGTAAGGAGCAATCCCCAGGCAGCTCCCTGCTGCTTTACAGCATCTCAGGGTGCAAGAGGCAGGGATGTTGCAGGAGCATCCCTACAGACAGCAGGAGGACAGAGGGATTAAGATAATGTTTGTGTGGCCTTTTCCCACCCAGCAGGGTGTTTTGGAAGAGCCATTTGTTTTCTGACCCTCTGCCGTGAAGGGAATATTTTTATGGTGAAAAATCATCTTCCTTTCTTCTTTCAGGCCCTGGGGCTCCATTTGGCCCTGGCTCCTCAGGGGCAGGCAACCTGCACATGCACATGGAGCTCACATCCTGCCCATCTTGAACCATCTGAATAGGATCCTGTAGCCCCACTGAAACTCATGCCTGCATGAAGTACCCACATGTGTGTGATGTCCCTCCAGACATGTGTGTGATGTCCCTCCAGACATGTGTGTGGTGTCCCTCCAGACATGTGTGTGATGTCCCTCCAGACATGCATGTGATGTCCCTCCAGACATGTGCGTGGTGTCCCTCCAGACGTGTGTGTGATGTCCCTCCAGACGTGTGTGTGATGTCCCTCCAGACATGAGTGTGATGTCCCTCCAGACATGCATGTGATGTCCCTCCAGACATGTGTGCGATGTCCCTCCAGACGTGTGTGTGATGTCCCTCCAGATACCTGTGTGATGTCCCTCCAGACATGTGTGTGATGTCCCTCCAGATACCTGTGTGATGTCCTTCCAGACATATGTGTGCAGGCTCAAACACACCACTCGCATGCATGCATGGAGGCTCACACCTTTTGATGGTTTGGGAGTTCCCTGCCCCCCTACACTTTGTAAAATGACCCAGACTAGACCCAGTCGGCTGGAAGTTAAGGACTGAAGCTCAGCACAATATACAAGCAGAGATATACACTATGTACAGGAATAGTTACAGAAATATACAAGGTAAAGGTAATACAGAAACACAACTCCCCTCCCAGAAACCAGAGACCCCAGGAGGGGCTCCCAACCACCCTTCCACCTTCTCCCCACCCCTATACCTTACCCCAAGGTTTGCCTTACATACAAGGTGAGTTCAGAGGATCAGCCAGGGGACCTAGAAGGAAAGTGGTTAGTGAGGTTACTTGGCAGAGAGGAGAGGACCCACTAGCTCCCAGAGAAAGACTGAGAGACTGTGTTATCTATGTTTTGAGTTCTTATTCTTAAACATCTCAACAAGCCTGTGAGTGAAGTAGACATCACCAATGTTTCCTTTTCACAACCTATAATTTTCTCTATTAAAATACTCCAATTAGCCTCAAGTCGGCACACACCTCTGCAAGCTCATAGAATTGGAGGATACATCAGGCCAGAAGGGACCCTCAAAGGTCATTCTGTCCAATCCTCCTGCAGTCAGCAGGGACATCTCCAACTAGATCAGGTTCCTCAAGGCCCCATCAAGTTTGACCTTGAATGTTTCCAGGGATGGGGCCTCAACCACCTCTCCATGCAAACTTTTCCAGTATTTAATCAACCTCACACTGAAGAACTTCCTCCTGGTGCCAAATCTAATTCTCTCCTGCTCCAGTTTCAAACCATTGCCCTCATCCTACCACTCCCATCCCTTGACAAAAGTCCCTCCCCAGCCTTCCTGTAGCCCCCTTCAGATACTGAAATGCAGCAAAAAGGTCTCCCTGGAGCCTTCTCTTCTCTTCTGCTCTCTAGCATGAGCGTGCCAGCCCTCCCCCTCTGCTTTCACACACTCCAACTCACACCTTGCACCTTTGCAGGCAGCTACCATTGCCTAGGGCAGCAGCCTGGGGACCCTTCTCACTCTGAAGCACTGCCTTGGTGCCTGGAGGAGCCCAAGCAAGCCGGAGGAGAGCAGGTCACACAGCAGTCACCCTCTCAGCCTACTGAGTGGCCCAAGAATGGTGCCAAGTAGGATTGACTCTGCAGTGGCTTTATGGGCACAGTGGTGCCCAGCACTGCTCTGACTGAGAGCAGGGCTGAACATCCCCAGGGTGATGCAGAAGTCCCTCTTACACCCTCAGGCACAGACAAGACAGCATCCGCTGCTCTCAGATAAGCAGCAGCACCCCACTGCTCCCCAGGTCACAGCAAACACCCCGCAGAAAAAAAAAAAAATCACAGATTCCCAGACTGGTTTGCGTTGGAAGGGACCCTCACAGCTCCTCTAGTCTGACCTCCTGAGGCCAGCAGGAAATCTGCAGACTAGAGCAGATTGCTCACAGTCCCAGACAACCTGACCTGCGGTGGGTCAGAAAGAGGGCATCTCCAGCTTCTCTGAGCAAGCTGGAATGGGGTCTCACCATCCTCAGTGCCAAACATTTCTCCTCTCCTCTCTGAATCTGCCTCTGTGAGTTCAAACCATCCCCCCTTGACTTTCTGAACTTGGCCTCACAGCAGAGGGGTTACAGCCTTTGGATCATTTTTTTATCTCAAAAGGCTTCATCCAGGAGGAAGTCTGGATGTAAAGGCGGGAGTCAAGCCTGGCTCTCTCCTCAAGACAGCCCTGAAGACACTGTCCTACTGGGAAGAGCTCCCAGGAGATGGCACCACACAGGCCTGAGCTATTTCCATGCAATACTTTGACCTCAGTTGCCTTATCCCTTCCCTTCCCTTCCCTTCCCTTCC
>VWYK01092214.1:0-12585 GCA_013399775.1 Semnornis frantzii | reverse complement strand
AGATCTGCTCCTGCAGGCAGAAGCACAATGGACTGGACAGAGTTGCCTCTGCAAGGGGCTCTAGGTTGGCACTGAGGCCACCAGCAGCCATGCCCTTGGCACTGCTGCACACACAGCACCCCCAGGCAGCTCTGCCCACCCAGTACACCACTGGCTTGCTGCTTAAAGCCTTCAAATCTCGGAGGGAAATGGCATTAGAGAAAAGGGGACTGATCTGAGCAAGGGGTGGCCTCGGCTCCAGGGCTGAGAGATCACTTAGGCTCCTGAGTGCAAAGTGCCACAAGGATGAGCCCCCCCCCCCGCCCAGCTTATCCCAGAGCAGGCAGGGGGCCCTGGGGATGCACAGCCACCAGAGCCTGCCAGAGAAGCAGCTTCTGGCAGCAGACCCAGACCAAGAGAAGAGCAGAGCAAGGGCCAAAGTGGTATTCTCCAGTGTTTCTGGGCACGAGTCCTAGGGCTCACAATGGAGGAGGGCAGAGTAGCACCCAAATGGCTGCACTGGGCAAATCCCAAGCCCTGCGGCAAACCAACTCCAGTGCCACACGCAGGAGCTCAAATAAGCATCCTGGTGCCTTTCTCCTGGTCTTCACTGAGCCCCTGGTCTATGTTCAGCCCTAACCCGCCTCCCATTAGCAAATACCTCTTCATCAGGGTCCCTGGGAAGGGGCAATGCCATCATTCCATGGCAAGCAGCAGGACCCAGAGAGACTAAACACCCTGAGCTCCAAGACCATGCACAGGACAGGATCTGGGAGTCCCACAGGAGTGGGGAGCAGAGCTGTGGGGGCCAGCTGACAAATGAACTCCCCAGACCCCTGAGCCACTGGGCTCTCCTGCAGCATGCTGACAGCTGTCCAGCTACCAGGAGAGCAGCTGACATCATCTGGAGCAAAGCAACACCCCACAGGGCCGCAGAGTCAGCAGAACATCTGTCTGTCCTGGGCAGCCTCACAGGAGCACAGCGAGAGCCACCCAGTCACCTTCATACCCTGGGAAGTGTCCCCCACCCATGGACCAGGGCACTCCCAGTGGGGCCTCGGGGATTGGCACAACACTGCCCATTTCCCCAGGATCTCGACCCTTCTAGCTATTTTTCTCATGGCACAAAGAGTCCTCAGAAAGGGTCCAGGGCATCCTTTGTAGAGGGGAGCTGCAGCCAAGTGCCTGGGGCAGGCCACGAGGATGCCGAGGCATTTTGGAGCGAGGGGGAAGGCCAGCAGGACCTGGCAGCTGATGAGACAGGAGGACAATACAAGGGCCTGTTTGTACTGCCAGCTCCCGGGCCCCCTTGCCCTGCCCCATGCCATGGTGAGGCTGGTATTCAGAAATTAATTGATGTAACTGAAGTGTGGCATGACTTTGCCATGGCCTCCGAGGGCAGTGGCAGTGGGCCAGGGTCTGTGGGTAGAGGAGGAGCCCCTCGCGTGCTATTCTGCCTGCAGAGAAAGGGCAGATCTTGGGCAGATCCAAGGCATGAAAACAGTATAAAGAGGTTGCCAGGGAAGGGCAGCAGTGCCAATCTTGCCACAATCAGCAGCTGCAGGGTGACAATTCATCTCCAGCAAGCTGCTGCATCCCATCCCATCACAGCAGCACCTTGGTCAGGAGGTGCCAGACGTGACACCAAGCAGTGTCCATGGATGTGCCAACCACCCTTGGGCTCTGTGGTTGCCCAGCTACAGTTCTGCACCACAGCTCCTGAGCACAGGCACGGCTTGGATGCAGGGATGGGGCAGCATGGCAGCAGCAGCCAGTGCTGGCCCCTTCCCTGGCACAGCAGCTGCTGGGTGTTTGCAGTTCTAGAGTTGGGCTCTGGTAAGCACGACCACAGCAGGTGGTGAAGGTTGGTGGTGAAGCCAAGTTGAGGCTGTGAAGCCAAGGTGAGGTTGTGAAACCAAGGTGAGGCGGTGAAGCCAAGGTGAGGCTGTGAAGCCCCTCACTTCACTCTGGAGTGCAGGACAGGAATGTCTCCAGCCTTCCTAGGGAGGGATTATTTACAAGGTCTTTCAATGACAGGACAAGGGGCAATGGGTTTAAACTGGCAGAGGGAGATGTAAACTGGATGTTAGGAGGAAGTTCTTTCCAGTGAGGGTGGTGAGACACTGGCACAGGTTGCCCAGGGAGGTTGTGGATGCTCCGTCCCTGGAGGTGTTCAAGGCCAGGTTGGATGAGACCTTGAGTGACCTGCACTAGTGGGAGGTGTCCCTGCCTATGGCAGGGGGTTGGACCTCGATGATCTTCGAGGCCCCTTCCAACCTTACCATTCTATGATTCTATGATTCTATGATTCCCCTTCCTCCGCCCTGGCTCTCAAAGGCAGTGACAGTGACAATGTCCTGATGCCGACAGCAGGCAGGAGAGGGACCAGAGCCCAGCCCTGATTTCTGACCGTCGGCCTGGGTGGGAATGATGCTCCCGCTGGGGCTGCTGTGGCACAGGGCTGCCCACGGCCAGCTGGACCCCTCCCAGCTCCCTGCCTGCCTGGCAGCATTGTGAGCTCACCCCACGATGGGAGAGCAGAGCCACAGGGCCCGCGGGGCACACAGAGGGCTCTGCGGTCAGCTGGTGGCAGGGACGTCTTGCTGTTAATGAGGTGCAGAAGAGGATGAAGACATCTGCCCCTCACTTCCTGAGGCTGTGCAGCTTCTCTGGGTGCTGAGGCAGCAGCAGGCTGACCCTGATGCTGCTGTGTCTCCTCTCCCAAGCATATAGCAAGTCCATGCCTGCTGGAGGGAATGTGAGGTGCGGGTTGGGGTGCTGGGCCACAGGCAACCAGTTTGATCCTGGTTGCTGCAGGATGGAGGAGTCATCCCCATCCCTACATCAGTGACAGCATCAGGACTGACCTCTTCTCTCTCCTGAGACCTTCACAGCTCATTGCACTGCAGTGTCTCTTCCACCCAGCCAAAGCTTTCACCCAACACAGCCTGTGCCTGTCCAAGCCATGAGCAGACAGTTTCTCCAGGAGGATGCTGTAGCAGAATTTCCTTCCACCACGCTGCCCAGCTGCCTGCAGGCAAGGCCAGCTTGGCTGTTCTGGGTGGGCAGCTCTGCCTACCAGCCTGTGGGCAAAGGAAGGACTTGGAGGTGCTGATGGATGAGAAGCTGGACAGGAGCAAAAAATGGGCACTGGCAGCCCAGAAGGCCAAGGGCAGTCTGGGCTGCATTCAAAGCAGCATGGGCAGAGATGGAGAGAGGGTATTCTGCCCCTCTGCTCTGGGGAGACCTCACCTCCAGGGCTGTCCCCATGTCTGGAGCCCTCAACAGAGGAATGACATAGACCTGTTGGAGATGGTCTAGAAGAGAGCCATGAAAATGATCACGAAGCTGGAGCACTTCTGCTATGAGGACAGGCTGAGGGAGCTGGAGTTGTCCAGCCTGGAAAAGGCTCCAGGTAGACTTAATAATGACCTTCCAGTACCTGAAGGAGGCTACAAGAAGGATGGAGAAGACTATTTACAAAGGCCTGTAGGGATAGGATGAGGGACAATGGCTTCAGACCAGAGAGGACTAGATTTAGATTGGATGTTAGAAACAAGTTCTGCACCATGAGAGTGGTGGAACACTGGAAGGCTCGGCAGTGCTCTGGGCAGCCTGATCCCATTGAGGATTCCCTACTGACTGCAGGGGTGGTTGGGCTGGATGAGCTTTGGAGGTCCCTTCCAACCCAAACCGTTCTATGATTCTAGGATTCCATGAAGTGCAGCCTCTCCTGCTGCTCTGCTGAGAACTGCAGCAAACTCGGAGCCCAGCTCCTGACCTGGACAAGGAGAGGAGCTCTAAGGCCCCAGCTTGTCACCAGTTTAATAGGCAGAGCAAAAAGGAAGTTTATAAATTTGGGTTGCTTCTCTAAATGGATTCCCATTTGGCATCTCCTTCTGCAAGGGCAATGCAAACAGACTTTGATATCATATGCTATCATTTTACTCATAAAAACAGGCCACGGTTGCCAAATGCATCTAAGCATCTTAAAAGTGCTCTTTGGAGTAAAGAGACCTTGCCAAATTTAAAGAGCATGTTCTCAGTTTAGACTGCATCAGCTGGAGAGGAGTACACCAGCAGAGGCAGAGGGTGCTGAGAGCACCCAGGGTTTTTCCTGCACACAGCTGGAAAATCATAGGATTGTAGATGTTGGAAGAGATCTCTAGAGATCGAGTCCAACCCTATCTGTCAGAGCAGGATCACCCAGGGCAGGTCACACAGGAAGGTATCCAGGTGGGTTTTGAAAGTCTCCATAGAAGGAGACTCCACAGCCTCTCTGGGCAGCCTGCTCCAGGGCTGCAGCACCCTCACACCAGAGAAGTTTCTCTAGAAGCCTGCAACTCCAAACCCACCCATTGCAAAGTCTGCACTCTCCCTTCCAACTTCTCGGGAGCAGCAACTCTCAGTTATACTACAGCGCAGCTTCCACAGCCTCTCCTCACAGGGCTCGTGCATGCTGCGGTGGAGCTTGTGGTGTTCCAGCTTGTACCCATTGTTCCTTGTCCCGTTGCTGGGCATGACGGAGGAAAGCCTGGCACCTTCATCCTGACACCCACCCCTCAGACATTTACAGACATGGATACGGTTCCCTCTCAGCCTTCTCTTCTCCAGACTATCGGAGCGCGCAGCTGCTTGCTGCTCTATGTGTCTGGCCTCTGTTTGGCTTCTTCAGCAGCAGCACCCGCGGGCGCGGAGCAGCAGCGCCGGGCGCGCTGCCTTGCGCACACCTGCTTGGGAGAGCCGAGGCCCCGCAGGCTCCGCCGCGCCGCAGGAAGCCGCAGCTGGCTGTGTGCGCAGCGGCAGCAGCCGCGCTCCGAGCCGGCCGCCAGCGCCGCGCTCCCATGGCCGCTCCCACCTGCAGGAAAAGCTGCTGGCCGAGCTCACCTCGGGGATCCGCGGCCACCGAGGTGACTGCACAGCCGAGAGCCCGCGGGTTTGGATCTGCGCTCGGCAGGGAACCGGCAGCTTTCCAGCCCGGTGGCATCTTCCCCCCGCGTGGCTGGGTGCAACGAGACCCGAGTGAAGGACACCAGCGGGCAGCAGCTCCCTGGTCCAGGGTTCGGCATGCCCATGGGGCTGTCGGCTAGAGTATGGGGGCTCTGCTTTCGGGGCAGAGTGGGGGACCAGCAGCTGGGGTGGTTACAAAGCCTGTCCCTGCAGATTTCCGTCTGAGTCAGCGGCCGATGCTGGCTAACAACACAAAGCAGTTGTCGAAAGGGATAAGGCTGATTGTTCTTGGGCCTCTCTGCCTAAACCTGCCTGCATACCTTCAAGCCGTGTTGACACAGTCCCCAAGGCCTGGAAAGGCTCCCACATCCCAAAAGCCAGAGTTCAGAGAGCTGCTTTGAGATCCTCCCAGCCTCCAATCAGTATGCAGGACACAGGGAGACCAGATATGTACCCGCTGACCATGTCCTCCATGTGCCAGCTCCCCTTCAGAGATGCCCAAATCTCTCTGTGCTGGGGATCCAAATCTCAGCCCCTCACAAAGGTGCTTAAAACCGGGAGAAGTGAATCACCCCCTTCCTCGCCCCAAGGGCAAAGATGGTCAGGAATTTTCTGTCGTTGCAATTTTCCAAGGGGAAAATCCACTTGTACCCAGCTACCCTTCCCAGCTCTGTGACCTTTAAGGCTGCCTGCCTGCTGGGAAAGTAGGAAACAAACACATTTGTTTGGTTCAGTTTGATCCGACTCGAAATATTTTTGGTCGTGGTCCTGATCCAAAATGTTTCATCTCAGATCAATCCCACATTAATCTGTAATTCCCTGGCAGGCTGCTCTGCCAGCAGCACTGTGGCCGGGATGCTGCTCCCTCCTTGGGGCCCGGTCCTGCTCCACATGGGTCTCTGAGGCTGCTCCAAGCAACCCCAGCCAGGTGTACCCTGAGGGTCCACACAGCTCAGCGGTATTGGTCTGCAGAGGTTGTAGGTCCCCAGGTGGGCACAGGTCTGTGACAACGTCCCTCTTCACTGTCCCTGAGCAGCTCAGTGCCTACATAGATTCATAGATTAGTGCAGGTTGGAAGGGACCTCCAGAGACCATCGGGCCCAACCCTCGTAGGGCAGGTCACACAGGAACACACACAGGTGGGTCTTGAAAGTGTCCACAGAAGGAGACTCCACAACCTCTCTGGGCAGCCTGCTCCAGGCCTCCAGCAAACTCAAACCAAATAAGTTTCTCCTCATGTTGAGGTGGAACTTCCTGGGTTCCAGTTTGTGTCCATCACCCCTTGCACTGTCACAGAACACCACTGAAAAGAGCCTGGCCCTTGCTTCTTGACATCCACCCCTCAGATATTTGTAACCATCAATAAGGTCTCTTCTAAGCCTTCCCTTCTCCAGACTAAACAGCCCCAGGGTTCTCAGCCTTTCCTCTTCACACAGATATTCCAGACCCCTCAGCATCCTCATAGCCTCCCTAGGGCACTCTCCAGCAGTTCTCTGTCCCTCTTGAACTGGGGAGCTCAGAACTGGACACAATTTTCCAGATGTGGTCTTACCAGGGCAGAGTAGAGTGGAAGGAGAACCTGCTGCCACCAGTCTTCCAAATGCACCCCAGGAGGCCATTGGGCCTGTTGGCCACAGGGGCACATTGCTGTGCCATGGATAACTTCTTGTCCGCCAGGACTCAGAGGTCCTTCCACATGGAGCTGCTTCCCAACAGGCCAACCCCTAAACCACACTGGTGCGTGGAGTTGTTCCTCTCTGGGTGCAGGACTCCACACTTATCCTTCCTGAACCTCATTAGGTTCCCCTTTCCCAGTTCTGCAGTTCTGTCCAGATCTCACTGAATGGTCACACAGCAAGGGTCTTGGTGAGCATCTGTGAACCTATGTGGTCCAGCACAGTCTGAAGCCCACAGCTGGGGCAGTGCTTTCAGAGGGGTGATGTTCCCTCCAGCAATACCTGTTAGTTACATCAGCATCTCTCTTTCCCACCATCCTGCAAAAAAATTATTTTATAAAGGGCTGCATCCAGAGCAGGGAGAGCAGCAGCACAGGGAAGGGATTCTGCCTCTCTGCTCTGCTCTGCTGAGATCACATCTGCAGCACTGTCTCCACCTCTGGGCCTCCCAGCACAAAAAGGACCTGGAGCTGCTGGACAGGGGCCAGAGGAGACCACCAAGATGATCATAGGGCTGGAGAACCTCCCCTGTGGAGACAAGCTGGGAGAGTTGGGGCTGTTCAGCCTGAAGAAGAGAAGGTTCCAGTGAGACCTTAGAGCAGCCTTGCGGTGCCTGAAGAGGCGCCAGAAGAGCTGGGGAGGGACTTTTGACAAGGGTTGTGGGTGACAGGATGAGGGATAATGGCTTTGAGCTGGGAGAGGGAAGACTGAGAGTGGAGATGAGGAAGAAATTGTTTGCAGTGAGGGTGGGGAGAGGTTGCCCAGGGAGGCCGTGGATGCCCCCTTCCTGGAAATGTTGAAGGCCAGGCTGCATGAGGCCTCAAGCAACCTGGGTTGGTGGGAGGTGTCCATGCCCTTGGCAAGGGGTTGGCACTGGATGATCTTTAAGGTCCTTTCCAACCCAAACCAAGCCATTGCTCTCTGAGTCTATGATGTGGTAGTTCTCAACTGTGGGAGGCCAGGGTGCACATGGCCTCCAAGAAGGTTTTTCAGGCTGGTCCTGCAGGAAAGTGGTTCAGTGCCTGTGTGTTCAGCCTGCCTGGCTGAGATAAGAGGCATGCGCTATTATCTCTAGCAGCCTAAGGTCCCAGGAGCAGCATTACAAAGGGAAACATTTGGATGCTTGAGATTGTGCTCCATGGTCCCTAGACACATCTTTGCTGTCTTTGTTTCCAAAGCATTCCTGGTCTGCAGGCCAGCCACTGCACAAAGGCACAAGACACCACTGCCCACTCAAACCTGAGAACTCAACTCCCTGAGGTCATCTCGTGGGGAAGGACTGTTTTCACTTCTCTATGGCTCTCAAGACTGCCAGTGGCACCAGGGCAGCATCACCACACAGCTGCAGATCCCATGTGCATGGGATCCCCTCGACATGAACATCTGCCTTGCAGAGGGACTTCATAGAATCACAGATTGCATGGGGTTGGAAGGGACCCTCCAAGAGTATCTTGTCCAACCCCCTGTGGTCAGCAGGGACACATCCAACTAGATTAGGTTGCCCAGGGACACATCAAGCCTGATCTTGAATGTCTCCAGGGATGGGGCCTCAACCACCTCCCTCAGCAACCTGTGCCAGTGTCTCCCCACTCTCATTGTGCAGAACTTCCTCCTGATGTTCAATCTAAACTTCCCCTGCTCCAGCTTCAAACCACTCCTCCTTGTCCTGTCATTCCAAGGTCTTCTACACAGTCCCGCCCCAGCCTTCCTGCAGACTCCCTTCTGATATTGAAATGCCACTCTAAGGTCTCTTAGAGCCTTCTCTTCTCCAGGATGACTAGCCCAAACTTTCCCAGTTGCCAGTCCCAATAACAGAGGTTCTGCATCTCTCTGATCATCTCGGTGGCCTCCTCTGGATTGACTCCAGTAGGTCCATGTCTCTCCTCAGCTGGGAGCCCCAGTCACAGAATGATTGGGTCTAGAAGTGACTTCTGGGGGTCACCTCATCCGACCTGCTCTGGGTGGGCACCTGGGAGGAAGAAAAGCCCATGGCTTTAGGGCAAAGCTATTCTATCTCCACAGGCAACCACAAGATGCTGCTGAGATGCCCACAAGTGACCACATTGCTGCTGCCATGCACTTTGCTGCCTGCTGCCATCCAGGGCTGCGGGGGTGCTGCAAGTGGTGGCAACTGCAGGGAATGCTAAGGTCTTGAGCTGGCTCCAGAGACAGCCACATGAGCACAGGGCATGGAGCTGCTGTGCAGGGACTTCTGCCAGGAACTGCACAAGGAACCAGAGTTCACAGACAGCAGAAGCCTCCACCCCTGGCAGTATGTCTGCTCCCTTGACATTCACCAGGGAGGCTAGAGGAGGGGTATGAAGGACAAGGCAGAAGGGCAGTGGATGACTACAGAGGGTGAGAGTGGAGCTGGGAGTAGCCATAATAGAGAACAAGGAGCCAGAGAAAGTATTCTTGATAATCTAAAGGTCTTTCAGTTCTTCATCTCTGCTACCTCTAAGGGTTTCAGGGCTGAGGACTGACAAGTATGAGATAGTCCAGAGAGACAGCAACTGCGCCTAAGCCGCAGGACCCAGGGACACCTTTCAGCACAAGTCTTTGGCGAGAATTTGCTACTGCATCTGGGGAAGAATAACCTCGTGGATCAGTACAGGCTGGGGGCTGATCCATTCAAGAGCAGCTCTGGGAAAAAGGACATGGGAGTCCTGGTGGACAGCACAATGACCACAAGCCAGCAGTGTGCCCTTGTGGCCAAGAAGGTCAATGAGCTCCTGGGAAGCACCGAGAAGAGTGGAGGTCAAGGGAGGTTCTCCTCCCCCTCTACTNGGGGGGGCGGGGATCTCATGAATGCTTATAAATGCTTCAAAGGTGGATGTGAGGAGGATGGCAAATGTCCTTCTTCAGTGGTGCCCAGTGACAGGACAAGGGCTGATGGACACAAACTTGAACATAAGAATTTCCATTTAAACATGAGGAGGAGCTTGTCCAGAGAAATGGTGGAGTGCCCCTCTCTGGAGACATCCAAAACCCATCTGGTTGTGTTTCTCTGTGACCTTCTTTATGTGAACCTGCCTTGTCAGGGGGTTTGGAGTCCATGCTCCTCAGAGGTCCGTTCCAACCCCTACCATACTGCAATACTGTGAATCTTCACAGGACAGCTCCACAGCAGAAGAGGAACAAGGTCATCCCTCCCACTCCTGATGGCAAAGTCAGTCAAGGTAGCAGGAGCTGAGCTGTCCTGGACTCACACAGCCCCAAGCAGTGATATTCGCTGCCTTCAGCAAGACCTCAAGGTGCTGGGCAGACGTCTGCTGAGCATAAAGAATGTGGAGATGATGTGCTGAGGAGCTCTGCCAACTCCTCCTTCGGGCTCAGTGAAAGTCACAGTCTGGGCACTGGGCACAGTTGTTTGTGCTCCCTTTATTCTGGCTGCCCCATGCAATGTTTGCAGCTCTGTATCTAAAGGCACCTCTATTGCTCTCACTGGTTGCCCTTCCCAGCTCAACTGTCACTGGCTCTGTTCCCTTCAGCTTATCTTCCCAAGGACAGGTTTCCTGGTGTTCCTGATCTCCTCCGCTCATCTGAAAGAGCCTTGAAACCACACCAGAGCAGCAGCTCTGCTCACTGCTTTTGTGGTTCACAACATGCTGCTTGCACTAACCACCACTCAGCCCAGCTGGAGGCTGTTGGACCTGCCCTCTGCCTCACTGGGTTCTGTGGGAAGCAAAGCTGGATGCAGCCTGGAAGGGAGCTGGACCCACTCTAATCCCACGGATCAGACGTGGTTCATTGGTGCAGGGTGAAGAACCTAGCACCGTGCTGCAGCAACAGGCCGCCCTCCAACTTCTACTCTACTGCACAAACAAAAGTCCTAGGTAGCCAGAGAAGCCAAGCAGACCAAAACCAGCTTGGGTCATCTCTCTCACCATCTTCACCTCCTGCTGCCTGGAGTCCAGTGGGAAGGACTTGTCTCAAGCAAGCCCACTCCACCGGGGCTTGCACACCTCAGGCCAGCCTGTCCTGCAGTGACTCACTCTGAAAGACTCCAGCACGCGGGAGAATGACTGATGTCACATCTGCGACCCCATTCTGTTCAGTGGGGCTGCTGTCTGCTGGCAGAAGCCCGAGACCAAAATCTAGCATTTCTTAACCCATTTTTCTGCTCTGGCTACCTGTGCATTCCTTAGCAGAGACCTTTGTGAGCCCAGTGCAGCAGGATCAGCAGTTTCAGGCCAGCTGCTGCAGATCAGCATCTGTCAGCTGGTTCCAATGGCACAGAACTATTTTACACCAAGAGAGGATCCTGTCCAGGAACCAGGGAGCATTGTTCTCATTAACTCTGCAATGCTTTTGGTCACAAGCTAATCCCACAGGGAATGCTGGAGCTGGCTGTTTGAGCCCAGTTTCCAGTAGAAACAAAACTTGAGCAGTCACATCATTTGTGTTTGTTCATCCATCCCCAGCAGCTCAAAACCTCATCCACAATTCCACCCAAATCCGACAGAGGGGTCAAGGAGCTAATGGTCTGTGACACGATTTGTGACACGAGGTCCTCTCCTCTACCAACTGCATGGGACAAGCCCACGTGGAAAGCTGCTGGGAGAGCTCAACTTCTGTCAGACACCAGAAAATACTACACAGGGCTTCCCCAAACAGCTTCCTCACACAGAAGCTTTAGGTGGGACTCATCAGAGGATCAATCAGAGGAGAAAGAGGCCCTGGGACTGGAGGTTTCCTCAAGCTGGCTGCTCAGACTTGCTCCCTCTGGTTTTGCACTGAAGCTGCCACCACCATAAAGCAGAGAAGTAAATGCTGAGTAACAGAAGGACCCCAGAATGTCAGTGCCTCATGGGAAGAAGCAGCTCCCCATCTTGGGAAACAAGTATCCCCCAAAATGCCAGGCAGCATCAACCACGCCATGGCCCCAGGACAGCAGGAAAGGGCCATGATTTTCTCAGCCTTCCAGGCAGGTTTTTAAGGTAACGATGTCTTTTCTCCAGGTTTCACCAAACACTCAGCGGAAAATCCAGGGGAAACAATCGCTGGCAGTGACTGATATGCCCACCAGAGTGCTTGAGCTCTTCATAGGAAGAAGCACAAAAATAAAACAAACTCAATGTTTATCTAACACCGGCCAAGGGCAAAGTCAACAAACAGCCTTGGTATCTCTCGGGAGACATGGAGCTGACAGCCCCAGCCTGCCCCGCACGGGCACGGCACGCATTGACTTTGGCAGCGCTGCCTGCTGCGCGCTCTCGTGTCAATAAACATCCCCACACAGAGAGCTGAGGGAGCTGGATGGCCAAGGGACAAGGAGAGGAGCAGTGCTTGCTGGAAAGAGGCATTATTTGCCTCACAAATAATGACACTTTGCTTCACAGGCAGCAGGACCGAGGCACCCGCAGCGAGTCTGCCAACCACACCAAGCTGCGTGGCCCCATTGACACGCTGGAGGGAAGGGATCCATCCAGAGGGGGGACCTGGACAGGCCAGCCTCATGACGTTCAGCAAGGCCAAGTGTAAGGTCCTGCACCTGGGTCAGGGCAATCCCAAGCACAAATCCAGGCTGGGCAAGGAGTGGCTTGAGAGTAGCACTGAGGAGAAGGCCTTGAGGGTGCCAGTTGGTGACAAACTGCCTAGGAGCCAGCACTGGTCACTGGCAGCCCAGAGCCAGCTGTGTTCTGGCTGCAGCCAGAGCAGCAGCACAGGGAGGGGATTCTGCCCCTCTGCTCTGCCAAGAGCTTGCCTGCAGCACTGCCTCCAGTTCTGGGGAACCAGCACAAGGAGCACCTGGAGCTGCTGGAGAGGGTTCAGAGAAGGCCATGAAGGTGATCAGAGGGCTGGAGAACCTCTCCTTGTGGGGACAGGCTCGGAAAGTTGGGGCTGTTGAGCCTGGAGAAGGCTTTCAGTACCTAAAGTGGGCTCCAGGAAAGCTGGGGAGGGACTTTTGGCAAGGGCTGGGAGTGCCAGAATAAAGGACAATGGCTCTAAGCTGAGAGAGGGGAGGCTGAGTGTGGAG
>VWYK01092209.1:0-13285 GCA_013399775.1 Semnornis frantzii | reverse complement strand
ATTTTCTGCTTCTGAAACACTACAGGCTTAAGGAGACTTCAAATAGCTGAGAAGCTGTAATTATGGCCTCCTTCTGAAACATACTTAGGCTTCCCTGATGCTATGCAGGAGAGTTCCTGTTTTCCTGTTGTTTCCTGTGGCATAAACATTTATTTTAAATGTCTTTTGTCATCTGGGTAGATGCTGTCTGGAGGAGACGTGTTTCATGTGACACTCTTCCTTCCCGCTGCTGTTTTTGTGGCCTCAGAGGCAAATGCAGGATATTCCTCTTCCAGTCCCTTCAATGCTTCTCCTTATTCCAGCATCTCCGATCAATCAACCCCCAATGACATTAGCATTTCCAAAGAACTGATGCATTCACCTGAAGCAAATGTTGTATAGATTGACCTTGAATTTCCTAGAAAGGGCTGAAATAT
Source organism: Semnornis frantzii (assembly GCA_013399775.1). Lineage (NCBI taxonomy): Eukaryota > Metazoa > Chordata > Aves > Piciformes > Ramphastidae > Semnornis > Semnornis frantzii. The sequence goes on along the minus strand of VWYK01092209.1, from coordinate 12,869 downwards.
TCTTCAAGCTTGTATAGATTACAGAGGATTTAAACAGTTATGTAGAATATTGTAAGTACTGTGAGGTATTATTCAGAAGATCATAAAATAAAATGAGGATTAATATCAGATCAACAATTTGTGTAGACCCCTTGGAGTCAAGAACAAGCTTAGCAAGACCTTCAGAAGGTTTTTTAATTAATAAAATAGATCCTCTCTCCGTGCAGAGGCTCGATATAGAATCGCTCAAATTCCCTTCCTTGCTATGCTGCTGCGACAGTGAACTGTATGACCCCCTAGGGGCTTAGCAGGTGATATTCTGTAACAATACTAAGAATGCAAAAGATGAGAGAACTTCAGATAACTGCTGGTGTGCACTGATAATTATATTTAAGATTCTAAGTTGCCTTCAGCACATTGTGTCTTTACAGCTACACAGCACTGATCCACACTGAGCAATCTGGTGGATACACTGTGCTAAGAGAGTGTTAATGGGAAATGTGTCATAGATTCATAAACTGGGAGCTGCAGAGACCTCATTTTAAAACTAGCACACAGGTGTATTCTTACAAGAAGTGCTTGGCCTGATTTACCACATGACCTAATGACTTATGACCACATGGTTAAACACTGCTGGATAATCTAGCTTAACTTTTTAATAGTTGCAGTAAATCATTTAAGTAAACCTTCAAAAAGTCTGGTTCAAAGAAAGAGCTGCTTGGGTGAGGCTGTTACAACCTCACAAAACACAGAGAGCTAGCATGAGGAATCCTGTCTCTTGGGCTGACTGGTAAAGTCTACTTTATTTAGGATTAACAGGGAAGAGCTTTCTGAGGCCTGCTACTGATGAAAGCACTGGATTTTGTGTTCACGAGGGCAGAAAAAGGAAGGGGGAGGAGGGGCTGCCTAACTCTAAAGAAATGGGCAGGAACCTTATTTAAAGATCATATGGATTTATATCCAAAGAGTAATTCCATGGCATTACTTGACGTTATCCAGCATGACCTTTATTCTGTAGTATTGCAGATGATTCAAAAAATTGGTTTACTTCAGCATCCTGTCAAGTAGAGAACATAGAGGCAGGAAGGGAATGTGAATAGTCAGGTCAGTGTAGCAAACAGAAAATAGGCAGGACAGGTTTTAGATAGCTATACCTATGACCAGTTGAAAGGCAATGTAATGGAAAGGTTAGTGATCCATTGATTTGTTATAAACAAATTAACCCCCACAGGTAACTAACTTCTTTGTACAGCAATTTGTGTTTCAGTAGAAAGAGATGCAATCTGCAAAACAGTGGATTTGTGCTTGGATGCAGTTATTTTGCAACAGTTTACTTCATTATTGCATGAAGACCGTGATTAAGAGGAAAGTTTTTATCTGATATCAGTCAAGGTTTCAGTACATAGTTCTGAACTGTCTGTATTTGCTTTGGTGGTAATCCAGCCTATGTGATACCTGAGACATTTTTGTTCACTTTAGGAAACCTGGCTTCCCCTTTGCTCAAGCAGGATCCAGAATGTTCCCTTTCCCCTTCTGCCCAGAGCATTGTCAGTGTGTAAGCCTGCCTTCTTAACTGCAAATGAAAGTTTTCATTCTGTCTGTCCCCATGCAACACATTTTCTGTCCTGGTTAAGGGACAAACATAACACTGGAAGAATTATTACTCTGGTAGAAGTTAAAAGACTGCACAAAGTTATGAGTTCCATGAGTTTCACTGTGATTCTTGTCACTTCATAACAGGAACAGACCACACTGGTATGGGTGATAACCCCCAACCCCGCTATTACTGTCTGTGAGCCAGCACAGCACACCCCTTCCTTTTTACTAGAGCCAGATGGCAAACAGCTGATGTGACAGCAAACCAACCATAAACGGCAAGACTTTTTCTTAGGCTCTGGCATTCCTGTAAGATTTATAGCAACTGGCGAGAGGTTCTAGTCTTTCAGTAGGATCTACTTTGGAAGATAGGTGGCCACCAGGCTCTGGCAAAGAAGGACAGGGATTTGGAGGTGTGAGTGTGAACAGTGGAGAGGCAAGGGCTGCCTGCCAGTCTGCGTGTTGGTGCTACAGCTCCGGGTAGAAGAGGCAGTGGAGTCTGAAGTGGTTTGGGTGGCTAGAATGTCAGTGAGCTGTTTGACCAGATCATACCACAGCATTTCCAAGTGAGGTTCCTTCACTTGGACTAGGTCTGAGTATTGATTAGAAAAGCAAGATATGAATTTACAGTGTGGCTGTCAGCTGCTCTTTAGTACTGCTTGAGTACGTGCTCTTACTACATGATAAATTTATCTCTGTCTCAGTGATGACTCACTTCCCTTGAAGGATAATGCATTTAATTTCTACCACAGTGAGGTGGCATGTGAACAAGCAGTTAATGCAAAGTAGCTGGCACTAATGCACTACTTATAACCTGAGAAATGTGGCTTTTCTGATGGAAAAAAAACCCCAAACAACCAAAGCTGTACTTTTTCAGTGCTGAATTGGTAGAAAGGTACCTCATCCTTTCCTTATGAGACTTCTTTACCAGAAGCAGTACAGTATGGTTCTGCAGTGTGGAAGCAGATGAATGAGGAGTGTTATAATAGGTGTTGATAAAATTCAGACTAGGAAAGAAAAAAGTCAACATGCAAGACTTTTTCTCTGTTGCTTCCATTACCAAAGCAGGGAAGTGTGCTGTGAAGCCTTCAGGCTTGACACAAACAGCAGGTAATGTCTTTGCAGGCTACTGCCTGTTTAAGTTATACAGTCCTTGGCTGTAACATTTTGTGGGGTCCAGAAGTTCTCAGAGCTTCAGAGGTGAGCTATGAACATTCATGGATGAAAAATGCCTGAAGAGCTATTTGGCACATAGTATCCACCATGGTTCAAGGTGTCTGTCATGCATAAATCCCTGGAAAATGGATATGAAATATTGCAGAATGTCATTCTAAGCTTTCCATGCTCTTTCACTTCTCCCTGGCATGCATCATTGGCCACAGTCTCACACAGGGCTTCATGCTAAATGCCATTATTGATCCACTCTGCCTTTTTTAGTGTTAACCATGCTTTTGTGTGGCACATTCGTACCAGTGTTACTGCATTTATATTTGGAGAAGATGGGAATGTCTTGTACTGTTTAAACTACTGTTAACGTGATCTTGTTTCTCTCTGTAGATGAGGCTGCAAGAGGCACTTCAGTACCAGCATATGGGGTGGGAATAGAACAACAGCTCGAATTAACAGTCCTTAAACTATGAAAAACAAAACATAGTAGGAAATATTTTTAATTACAGTCTTTAGTAACAAAAATAGAAATCTTGATGTCCATAAGACAAAAACTATCTCTTAGGCAGAATTTTGAGGATTGTTTGGATTTTGAGCATATGGGGAAAACAGGAGACATTCAAATTTGTTATAAGAATTTGTATTAGTCTGTAGATACCAGCTAAGTTAACTTAGCTGGGACTTAATTTCCTCTTGTCACAGTTATGTGAGTAGGAAAATGACTTTGCTGTTTCTAATGACTGACTGGAAATGTTATAATATTGGCAGGGAGTTTGCCCAGTTTGCATATGGCAGGCACCAGGTTGGAAGAAATTTGGATGAGGCGGCTCACAGAGAAGCTTCCAGTCATTTTAAATCTCAGAGCAACTAAGATGAAGGAAGATATTACTCTTTCTTTGTCAGTTAATGGGCTACAGTTTATTTGTTGCACAGAAGGAAAGAGCGAAGAGGATATTGACACAGATTAATCCTCTTGGATCCTCTGTTGTGATGCAAAGTGGGAGTAAGGCCTTAGCCATGTGATTGCTGTCAGGTGAAGTCAGTTGTCTGTTGCATCTGCTTTCAGGCTCGTCAGCAGGACAAGTGTAAACTGCAGACAGCAAGTCTCTAAGATAAGTTATTGTATATCTACATCCATGCTATAAATCACCTAGGAAGAAATAAGGAGGTTTTGCTGGGACTCTAGAGGCCTCCATGCTTCTTGCTCAAGACCTGCAAAAATTTCTCACAGCTTTCTTGCCAGTTGCTGGGGTATTCTGGGGCTTAGCATGGAACAGTTTCTCTAAACAGCTTCAAGGTCCCAGATCCTGGGATGAAGTGTCCCAGGAACAACTTTTAACTAGAAGTAAGAGCCTCCTTGTCACAGGCTAATGCTGTTGCTGGTCCCTGTTTGCAACAGAATGATGGGAATAAGGTTTTGCCTGCATAGACAGTAGAGACAGAGCTGCCAGAAAAAAGGCCACAACTTCAGTAGTGATAGCTGAGGGAGGAAATGCAAATGTCTTGTTAGACAACTATGGGACATCCATAGGAACGTGAAGGCTGCACCATGGCTTATTCAGCTTGTAGTCTTCTCAGAGATAGCAGCCTTGTTTGAAGCTGAGGAGACATGAAACTACTTGCTTCTGTACAACAACCATCTCAGCTAAATGTCCTGGCTGTGACCATTCTGATGCCCCTGTTGTACCAAAAGCTTTAGATGTGAGCATAGGAAGCACGAGGCGGGGTTGAGGGCTGACAGAACTGTGAGAGCAATGGGAAGGAGGAGTGGGGAGTGTGATGTGTTCTGTTTCCCAGAAATGCAAAGTTGCTAACACAGGCCTGGTGCTAATGGAATTATGAGGTTCTCAAACTTTAATGTTTTTCTGTCTCTTTCTGGTTCAATTAGAGGGGTAGATTTTGCACACAAATATCTGAATTAACCTTGGGACCATATGCTTAGAACTGTATAATGAAGTGGTGGGGAAGGAAGGTGAAAGAAAACAGCAGCTTTTGGTCAGGAGGTAACTTACAATTAGGAAGGTGTTTCTGTGCCATTCATTATCATGGTTCAAAGGAACCATGATGGGAAATGCGCAGGTTTGGTGAACAAGCTGATTGCACTAAGAAAACACCTAAGTACATGTCCCCAGTTTTGATTCCCAGGGGAAACTGACTTCCAAAAATGTCATTCAGCGCAACTCTGAGAGGCTGTGCTGGGTTTGCTTGGTAAACATTCCCTTACTTCACAAAAGCTATTACAGAGGAGGAAAGAAAAGAGCAGGTATACTCTCGCTGTGAAGTGAAAGCCTGCAGGCAGAATAGCTGACATTCATGTAAAACCCTATAATTGTGGGAGTGAAGAATATGTGCACTAAACTGGGAGATGAAATGTGCTGTTATCCTTGTCTTCATGTAAAAGGCCAAGAAAAAAAAAATCTAGAGGTCAGAAATAAATCAGGAAAAATAAAAATAGTCCTTAAGACACTGCAGTGTCAAGTTCTTTTCTTCCTGTAGCCTGATCTTATTGCAGAACAGGGAAAAGAGAAAGAGAAAAAAAAAAAAAAAAAGAGAGAGAGCATGCGAAAGGATTGCATTTTAAAGGGCAACAAAGCAAACTTCATGGATAAAGGGCTGTGTCTTTCACCTTTCACCTCTGGTGGTCACCCAAGAGTCTCATTTTTTACCATAAAGGGCGCTATTTATGTTGGTTTTGAGAGTTACTGGAATAGTACCTATGCAATCCTGAGGTATCTTTAATTGTGGTGCTGATTATGCGATGCAATTAAACTGTTGAGCTTCTGATAGGAAAGTATCCAAATGAAATAGTCTTGTCTGGGTAAGGGCTGTTAAAATGTAAAGTGACTTATTGATGGACTTCAGGTTTGTTGACCTAATCTTCTGAAATTACCTTTTGTTATGCAGAAAGAGCCCTCTGTGTCTTGAATTCATTTCATAGGCTTTTATTCCCACTGGTTTGTCAAAGCAAAGAGCTCAGGGCATCCTTTGCTCCCTGATCAGTAAGGGAAGAACCCCCTGGAATTGTGTATCTCCAAGGAGCCGAACCACCAGTTTTAGCTTGCAGAGCAAGCTTTCACCATTCCCTTCTAGAACAAAGCCCAGGTCAGACATATGGCATTTGATTCTCAATCTTATGCAAAGAGTTAAGAGCAGCTGTGTTTTTTCCACATATCAGAAACACAGAATAGCTTCTCATGACACCTTGCTAGTTTAATGATGTGGAAGGGTTTATGCATTTACATGGGATATTCCAACACAGACAATTTCGTAATGGCTTTCTGCTTGAAGATAATCTTCAGGAAGGAGGAATAGAAGACAGAGACCTGGAAAGTGACAATGGCATGATGAGAGTCATTCCCTTCGTAGCTGTGACTGTCAGAGATTAAGACAAGCTAAATAAATTAATTTTTTTCTCCTTGATATGCATGGGGTAGTCTCCATTCTTTGAATTTTGACTAGCTTCTTGTCATCACCACCCTGCAAATGATACGTCTCTGAAATACACTATGCAATCTACTCTGCTTTTGACACCTATCTATTTGCACCTGTGTCTTTACATAGGTCATATCTGTTCGTACACTGATGAAGAGACTTGTCCTCGAGGTCTCCTCTCTGCTAGAGCTGTTGTGATTTAATCCTTTTCCTTCCTCAGTGTGTTATTATTTCTGATTTTAATTTTTTTTTTTCCTACAGACATTTCTCTCAACCTGGCCAACCAGTTTGTTTCTTCCTTTGTCCCACCCCAAAACCACTTTTCTCAATAATTCAGGATGCCTTCTGGCTTCCTGAGCATGCCCATTCCTTTCCCTTTGGAGTAATAAAAGCTTGTCCTACCCAGCCAATGTGAGTAGGCAGGACATAGTTTCAAATCCTACTCTGTGAAGCTCAGTTACAGGAACTACATTTTTCCTACCCCCCCCCCAAACTTTAGCTCAAGCCAGAAGGGAAATAAATCTGATGATTCTCAAAACAAATTTTTAAAAAATCATGTTCTTACCACAAAGAAGTTTCAAATTCTCATTTTTATCTAATGCATCAAGTTGTTCTGGTGGATCCAGGTCTGAAGTGAGTGCCTGTTAGCGTCAGAAACCAATGTGTGGTATAAGCTAGAAACAAACATAGTCTTAATTGTTTTCTTCCTGGTTTTCCCTCTCAGCCAGCAAGTTCTGCTGTCCCATGTTAAGCTTCTCGTGTGCCTGAGAGTAGCTTAGCACTTACCCTGCCCTTTAAATTAAGGTTTTGTCAAATCATTACCTGTGAATAAGGTAAAGAAACTGTGCCTTTACAACTGTAGTTTCCTGCCAAACCACCTAGGCATGAGACCCATCTTCATAGGCGCATGTTCCAGAAGCTCAAAGCAGTCCCTGTCCTAGTCTACGAACTGAGATGAGAAAGATCTTTTACTTTGAAACATGGATAATTTTCCCCAAAAAGCTTAACTACAAGGTAGCACCAGGCTTGTTAGGAATTTTAATCTCTTATGTGGTCATCTTTTTGCTTCATGTATGAATGCATTTATAGGCTGGAATACAGATAATTTCTACAGCATGATACTGCAACTCTAGAGAAGGGTACTGCTGTTCAAAGAGAAAAAGCAAAGAGGGGCATTTTGCCAAAATCTGATGAAACAAAAAACCAGAATACAGGTTTCTAGAACTGCCACAAAAGGCTTATTTTGCAAAAATTGCTGAAGTGAAATTGTGGCATCATTTTTAAATCATTTGACATGCAAATTGCCCTGTCCTTATATTTATAGTTGGCATCCTGTGAGGAGAAATGAAGTACAGGGTGATAAACATATTTCTAAATGCCTTTCAGACTCTCTTTGCACAAGGCTAATCAGCACTCCCTGCCCACTTTGGAGTCAGCTGCCTACAGAAGCAGCCCCTCAGAAAGGAAAGAATTAAAATAATTTCCATGTAACATTTTGTTTGAGACTTTGACCATTGCCAAACCAGGATTAATTAATTTTCTACAGCCCTGAAAAATTATGCATGGCTGGGATTTGTCTGGTTTAACCATAGAAGTTTGTCAGTGCTGTGAGCAGGCCATAGCTTTAACACCCAGGCTCAGCAAGCAGCTCTGGCTGCAGATGCTACCATTCCCAGGTCCTCAGGCTACTTGAAGGCAGGCAGGCGTATGGAGCATACTCTGGATAATGCTGGACCTTGTCAGTGTTCCCCAGAAAAGCACACCCTTAAGAGGGATCATACAGTCAGAGAGGGGTCTTCCCTGTCCTGGCAGACAGGATGAGAGTTGGGCTTTATGTAGCAGGTCTGTGGGCATGTGGGTGAGGTCCAGCATGTGGACTGAGTAGGATCCTTTAGCTTCCCAGCCCAACAGGGGCTTGTGCTATGGGCTTTGGGAGTCTGGAGGCTGTTTGGCATTGGAAGTGAGCTAATGCAAAACACAGGCAAAGTGCTTTCATGTGAGCTCCCGAGGAGAGGCCACAGTGGCTGTAAAGGATATGTGCAGCCTTGGGTTTGTTTACCAAGAGAGAGAAAGGTCTGCCGTGGGAAATGGCCACGTCATTGTTCCTATGGTGTTCTGTATCTTGTTTATATTGTTTATAGGGTAATGTCAAGTGGTGAGCACAAACACACTTGTGATGGAGCATCTCACAAACTGCAGATCCCCCTTTTAATCCATTTCAAAATCTGAAAAGGAGAGTGTTTAAATGTGTGCTACTGTCTCTGCTATTTAACTGTTTGAATCTCTGCTTCTCCACTTATGTTTGGTTCTATCAGCTCCAGTGAATTGCTGAAGTGTGTTAGAAACATCACAGGCAATATCAATGTCTGACAACCGTGCTTGCACCTTTGGGTGGATGGTTTACCACAGAAGCTCTGGGTGGCGTGATCATAGATGTATCTGCAGTGCTTCTACTGTCTGTGGTTTTCCCCTCTTCTGACAGTATGTAAGTGCTATTGCAGAATCAAATGAAAAGTATTTCTGCTCTTGTTTCATAAGAGCTTAGTACATTGTGTGAGCTCAAGACTGTAAGAACTGTTGGCTTCTCTACCAATATTTGTGGAATTTACATTTACAGATTAGTTTTATTCCCTCTAGGTATGTCCTGGACTCCTCTGTAGCAACTATTTTTGATGACTCCACTAACGCCTACTGCTGAAGGCAGAGATGATCTATTTCAGACTCCTCAACAAATTTAGTCAACAATCCTCTCCTGACTCTAGCAGATGTTTTTGCTGTCTTTCTTTCCTTCAGGCCGGTAAAAACTTTATAAATCTTCCCTCTACCATTCCTGAAATGTGAGAACTTTCCCCCTTGACACCTAACACATCTCACTGACCTCGTCTGCATAAGGCAGAACATGTTTGTAAAGTCTGTAGACACCTGAGCTTAAATGAGCAAAAAGACAACATTTACACTTATAAAAGGTTAATTCAGATTAGATTAGGCTCCACAAAACTTTTAAATCTTGAGAATACTTACTCCTGATGCTGTTCATATAACCACATTCAAAAGCTGTCAGCTTGATTACTGTACTTGTAACAAGTCTGAAAGTTTCTGTTGGTTGTTCCCACTGCTTATATAATAACGTGCTGCCTCCCTCTTGCCATTAGAATACACAGTAGTAGCTGTAATCTCAATGGACTATTACCATTAATCTCGGGAGATGTTAGCCAAGTGCATGTGATTCTGCTCCAAAGCAAACCTGAGGCATATTCATTACAATTCTTCCTTTGTCTGCATTTCAAGATGCTAATGCATTCCTTGGTCTGTTCTCCCATAGAAGAAGACCAGGGAGTTCAAAGAAGCTGCTTCAGACTCCCTTTTCACATGTTCTTTACAGCTTGTCCTGTTTGGTTTGAACTGGAAAGCACTCAGATATGTTGATCATTTCTAGGGAAAGGGTGAGGTGAACTGATTATTGGGGTGTAGGTCCCTCAAGATTAGTGGACACATTATTTTTAGAAATAGGTTTTGCTAAAAAGCCAAAGATAAATTGGTTTGGAGACTAAATTATCCTTTCACTTTATAATTTATTAGAAAACATCGTGGTGTTGTAACCAGGGGCTGTTAGAAGCCTTCATGAAGATGAATAATTATGACATGATGAGACATGGCTGAGGAGGGATTTTTGAAATTGCTGTAATGTGAATAAATAAAACAGAGATTAGTGTTCACAAAACTGCAAGTGAAGGTTGGCATAAGCTTTTGTTTTTGTTTTTCTATTGTGAAGTTGTTGGAGGTTGTCCAAAGCAGTAGCATAGAGGGATTTTTGTTGATGTTAGCTCTGTTCTAACTGTGGGTTTATGACAATTAAAAAAAGAAGATTCCTGTCAGGAAAGCCCTTTCTTTCTGTTACCTTGATAAAGCAGTGAGATGGTGATTTGTCCCTCTGTACAAGGAGAATTACTTGTCTTCTGCTCCTCAATGAACCTGCAAGTTGTCAAATTCATGATATCTGATGGAGGATTAATGTTGTACTTCTTAGATGTCTTGGTATCTCACACCTACCCAGGTGTTTTGTGCTTTCTGTGCATGCTTGGCAGCTGCAATTCCCAAATGCTTGCATTGATTAAAGGTTATTATTAGCGGATCTATGAGATGGATTTACTCATATTCTATGCTGTGCTAATCGAGGGACAGCTGTTAGTGGAAAGCTCACAAAATAGAGAAAGAGGATGTACACTTTTGTGCACAAAAAAACCCCCACCCTACAGGGGAAAAAACAAACACACAAACTCGGTTAGGACAACTGTAGCCACAACAGCATAATCAAAATGAAAAATTATCTCCCTTTTCTCCTTTATCCTATTTTAAAGGAAAGGTTTAGGCCAACGCTATTGCTACAGGATTTACTGATAATTCGCATTCACCAGGTCTATCTGGAGATGTCTGGGATGTAACTTTAGGGTGGACTGAGTAACTGGAACTGCAGTTTTAGTTTGCAACAAGTATGGGAATTATCTGCCTAAGTTGGTGTGCTGGGTTTATACAGCGAGAGTTTGTGTAAATTACTGCACTACTCAGAATTTGGAAATAAAATGAAATTACTATTTACAAAAGTAGACTACATATAAATGATAATAAACATATACAGATACGTATATACATATACAACTAGACAATAGCCCAACTATCCCCTCCCCGGACAAAACCCAAGCACCCCACTGGACAAAGCCCAAGGCTGTTACCAGCTAACACAATATTATCTCTTCCCTGTTCCTAGTCAGCATTCTTACTGTAGTCTAAACAATCACTGGGGCAGAGCAGCAAGCAAGGCCAGAAGGAGATAAGAGAGGGAAAAGCAAGAAAGCAAGAGAAAGAGAACACTCTGAACTTCAAATTATATAGGAAAATCATAAACCAACTAAACGAGATAAATATATCTCGTATTTCATTCAGCTGCTTTTGGGATGTACTCTTGAATTCTCTGGAAAGCTTTTATTTATAATTTACAATGAAGACACCAGTCTTAAACCGTAACAGTCAGGAGCTGCTTTGGAAACCAGCATCCTTGTCCCTGCAATGATGGAAGTAGTAGTAATTCAGGGAGCAGCTGGAATGAGAGTGCCATTCATTTCTAAAATCCCAAAAGACTGAGCTAAGCGTTATCGTAACCCAAAGAGGACTGCAATGGGATGAGATAAGTGTATGTGCTTATTACCTTTTGAGAGCTACTTTATTAATAAAATCACTATGAGCAATCTTTTATTCAGCACAAGAGCAGACAGCCAAAGCTGTATGGTCTTTTGTATCTTGTAAGACATGCTCTGCAGGACAATATGCCCACCAGGGAACACCTGGACAGCTAATAACCACCGAATTTTCTACTCTAGGCCATCTACCTATATGACATGATTGCCTTAACTTACCTCCTCACCCGCAGCCTAGCACCTCCCACCTGTAGTGGGTTATCCTAGGAGCGACTTGCTCAAGTTTAGCAATCTGATCTCGTGTTGGATTAATAGAAATTTAATTTCTGATGCCCGTGAGGCACAGCCAAAGTTTTGATGATCTATGAGAAGTAGCAACTGAGGTGTGTTGTCTATCTTTAGCTTTTTGGAATTATTTCCTTTGGAAGGCATGGGTGCTTTGAACACAGAAAGGGAGTGCATAACATGGAAATGTCCTGCTTGTTTGCTTCTACTTTGCTGAGAACATCCCTTTAATGATTTAATAATTAGAAACAGCATGTTCACTGACAGTAGAAATAAGTCCAAACTTGAATAGCAGCTCAGGGTTTAGGTTGAGCATTTGTGACTTTCCTAAGCATCTACAAGTTAGTTTTGTGGGTGTCTGGCATAAGCAGCTAGTAATCTAGCACTAATATCGTTGGTGTAACCTTGCATTATTTGTCCATATTTTACACAATACTGCTCTGCTCCCTAAGGTTTTGACTTTGGCTACTGTTTTGTTCTCATCAGTGAGGGATGGCTTATACGTCTGGGTTTTACATCAGGAATACAGGCTCTTGTTTGTGTGAAACTCATTCAGAAAATGGACTGAAGTGTTCTTCCAAAGTAGAACAGTGTATTTTTATATCAGTGGAGTGATAAAGTATTTAAGTTCATATATATTTTTTTTCTAGTTGCAGGAAAGTCATCAATGCAAAGCTCACATGAAATTCTGTCTATCTAAGATGACTACACTGTTTTCAGTGTAAACTATTTAATACCAGGTTGCATGGGAGGTAAGCCAAGGTGATGAAGTTCAAGCAAGATGAGGAAGCCAGAGATGGTAAAATCGTTATCTTCCCTTAAAGGAAACATGTGTTGAAAACATATAGGGTCTTGTCTTTTATTTTGCTAAGAATCAGCTTGCTGACTTTTTTTTTTTCCTTTTTTTTTTTTTTTTTTTTCCTGGGAAGGGGGGCANNNNGTCTTTCCTGAGACAGGTGGCAAATTCTCTAGGGAAAACATTGGGCAGGAGAATAGAGGTAGGTAAATAGCATTTACCAAAAGCCTTGTTACCTGTTGTTCTCTATGGCAGAAAACTAAATATTGAAGTCACTCTTGAAGGCAGTGACAAAACTAGTTCTTTTCAATAGCCCAGGAGTTAATCCCAGATGTTTTGGTACCATAGTGGTTTTATCCACATATGTAGAGAGCAGCTTGGTTGAGATTAAAAATTGCTGTTTTCCAGGGTGTAATTTTGTA
>VWYK01092207.1:28378-46891 GCA_013399775.1 Semnornis frantzii | reverse complement strand
AGTGTCCTTGTGTGCAGAGCTTGCAAGACCAGCTGGACACTGTGCTGCTGGGCAAGCTGCTGGGGGTGCCCTGCTTTGGCAGGGGCCTTGGACTGGCTGATCTCCAGAGGCCCCTTCCAACCTCTACCATTCTTTGATCCTTTATTATCTTTGCATCAGAAGGCCATCAGGGCTGCCCTTGCTGGCTGAAGAGATGCACAGTGTGATCAGACCACATCATGCTGGGATTCTGTGGAAAAGGTAGAAAGGGGGGGAGAAATCCCAGCTGAAAGGGGTCCTGTGTGGTGTCTCCTGGTGCCAAAGAGCCCAAGCAGTGGTGCCTGTGCTGTGCCACCCGTGGTTCCCTGGCTGCCCAGCTCCATCCCAGCAGTCTTGTGATTGCTGCTTTTTTTTTTTTTCTTTTTTTTTATCCCTCCTTTCTTTTTTCTTTTAATTCTCATTATTTCAGTCCCATGATTTTGTTTTTGCTGTTCCTAACGCTTTGCCTTGGGGAAGGGAGGCAGGGAACAGCAGAGGATTTGTACTGCTGTGGCTTTCTGGGTGTCGTGGGGCACAATGTGACATTTGAGGGGGGAGGCATGGCCGTGCAGGCTGCAGAAGGCAGGTCTGGTGATGTGTGCTGGGTGGTGCAGTTGTGTCCTCGGCCTCGGCAGTGGTTTCACTTCTATTCATTTCACCAGCTCCCTCCTTTCCCTCTCTTGGTCCAAGCAGTGAAAATCAATCCATCAGTGGCCCAGCAGCAGACACTGGGGCGTTGCATTCACCGTAGGGCAGTTGCTAAGGCAGCTTGGTGGAGCACAAGAATGTCCTTGGCCCATGAGGGCTGAAGGTTAAATCCTGCCCCATGCTGAGCTTCCAGAGTGAAGAGGATTGCATTATTGCTAGGCAGTTTTCATGGGGCTGGGAGACAGAGCTTGAAACTCACACAGCGCTGCTCGTGGTGCACTTCACTGGCAGAACTTGGGACACAGAATGTCCACGGGGATGGAACCTGGCAATGGGATGCCAGCACCAGCAAGGACAGGGAAGAAAACCTCCTCTTCTGAATGCTGGGGGAGGGAGGCATCTAGACAGACAGAGAATGCCAGAATCCCAGCATGGTGGGGTTGGAAGGGACCTCTGGAGATCAGCCAGCTCAACCCCCTGCCAAAGCAGGGCCCCCCCAGCAGCTTGCCCAGCAGCACAGTGCCCAGCTGGCCTTGCAAGCTCTGCACACAAGGGCACTCCACAACCTCTCTGGGCAGCCTGCTCCCGGCCTCCAGCAGCCTCACAACAAACAACTTTCTCCTGCTGGGCTCCAGTCTGTGCCCACTGCCCCTTGTGCTGTCCCTGGGCAGCACTGAGCAGAGCCTGGCCTCAACCTCTTGCCCCCCACAGCTCCTTTGTCTCTTGCTGAGCATTGCTCAGCTGCCCTCTGGGGCTGCTCTTCTGCAGGCTCTTAGCCTTGCTGCTCACAGAGCTGCTCCAGGCCTTCAGCACCTTCAGAGCCATGTTAATAGCCCCTGTCACACAGCCTCATGACAGGCACAAGGGTGATGTTGGGTTCTGAACTTCATCTGAAGTCAGTCTCTGAGCCCACCTGACCTGCTGGTGACCTCCTGTGCCAGTTCACTCCACTTCCCCATCTCACTTCCCCACGGGACACAGGCACTGGTGGTTCCCCCATGGCCAGGCTGACCTGGAAGTCTCCCCTCCTCTGAGTCACTACTCTTCTCCTCCTCTTCCTCCTCAGCTGCCCTGGGTACGTGGCTGCTGTCAGGCTCTGGGGGGTTTCCATGGCTTGCAGAGGAAAGAAACAAGGTAGGACAGTGGTGGCAAGGGGCAGTGGCTTGTGGGTGTCCCATGGGTTATGTGGCTGTGCCAACCCTGGTGGCAGCACTAAAGCCCCATGGCAGCTCTGAGTGGAGGGCACAACACTCAGGGGTAGATGAGGGTGAGCAAAAGGTGTCTCTCGAGCCTCCTGGGGTGGAGGTCAGACCTTCCCTTGGACACTTGTGTCTTGTTCTTGCCTGGGAGCTGGAGCCCATGGCAGAGGCAGGAGCCGGTTCCTGCCGTGGGAGTGCTGTGTGGTTGCCTGCCCTTCTGACCAAGGGAAGGACCATCACTTCCTCCAGGTGAGCTGAGCAGAGGTCTGGAAGGGTCTGTGTGTATGGAGGGCATCACTCTCTACACCTACCCAGAAGGAGGTTGGAGCAAGCTGGAGGTCAGGCTCTTCTCCAAGCTAACAAGCAGTAGGACAGGGTTTGTGCCATGGCAGGCTCAGGTTGGACATGAAGCTTTTTACAGTGAGGGTGGTGAGACACTGGCACAGGTTTCTCAGGCTGTAGGTGACAGAATCACAGAATGTGATCAAAGGTCACATTCTGTGATTCTGTCACCCACAACCTTCCTGCAGGTGTTCAAGGCCAGGTTGGATGAGGCCTTGAGCAGCCTGTTCTGGTGGGAGGTGTCCCTGCCTATGGCAAGGGGGTTGGCACTGGATGATCTTTGAGGTCCCTTCCAACCTAAACCTTTCTGTGAGGAACAGTTTCTTTCCCCAAAGGCTTGTCCAACCCTGGAACAGGCTGCCCAGGGCAGTGGTGGAGTCTCCATCCCAGGAGGGGTTTCAGAGCTGTGTAGATGTGGTGCTGAGTGGTGGACTTGGTGGTGCTGGGTGAATGGATGATCTAAAAAGTCTCTTCCACTTCAAACAAACCTTTTCTAACCTCTTCCCAATGCCACCATAGCTGCTTCTCCTCCCGTGGAGCTCCAGAACATCACCACTCAGGCAAGGAGGGAGAACACTGCTGGCTTCAGCTAAGCAACAGCAGACATCTGGAAGGAGTCCTCATTGTTGCCTGAATTTACCCTGTGCTGGGGTTCCTTCTGAAGAGTCAGAGTGAGGCTGCAGCTCCAGCACACTGCAGCTCATCTCCTGAGATTTCCTTCAACACTTCTCTCTGCAACACGCAGAAAGGAGACAGAGGATCCTGCTAGGGAACTTCCACCTCAAGTAAGTAGCCTTTGAGTGGTGGGAAGGAGATGCCAGAAGAGTGGCTATGGTGAGGTTTTTTTCTGGAAGGTTGGCTGTGTGAGTTGGTGGTGGGTGTCTGACCCCAGCTCTGCACAACACTGTAGATGGCTGTAGGAGAGGCAAGAGCCTCGCTGAAGCCAAGGCAGAGCCTTCTTCAAAACCACTTTCTGGTTCAAGGAGGTGTCAGAGTTCTCTCTACAAACAGAAATAGATTTTATTTGTGTTTTAGAAGCTCATAGGGGAACCAAAGCTGAAGATCTCCCATCAGCTTTCTGAGGAAGTCGCTTCTGAGGAAGTCACTTTCTGAGGAAAACAGTTTGGCATCCAAAATAACACCAGGCTGAGCAGCTTGGCAGAGGTCACAGCGTTCAGCTGAACCTGTCCTGTTACTCAGCACTCTGACATGCTCCAAAAGGGGTTTCTCTGGAAGTCTGGAGGAGGTTTCATGCTGGAAGATCAGGCTAAATAAAGGGCTGCCACCTCCAGAGTTCCGGCAGCTGAGGTTCAGCACAGGATCTCGTTGCAGCGTGACACAGCTCCTCCGGCTGAGCAGCTAAACCTCAGACCTCCCTCATCACAGAATGGTTGCAAGGGACCCTACAAGGTCACCTTGGCCAACCCCCTGCAGCCAGCAGGGACACCTCCAACTAGAGCAGGTTGCTCAGAGCCCCACCAAGTCTGATCTTGTATGCCTCCAGGGATGAGGCCCCAAACACGTCCCTGGGCAGCCTGTCCCAGTCTCTCCCCACCCTCACTGTGCAGAGCTTGCTCCTGTTGTCCAACGTAAGTCTCTCCTGCTCCAGCTCCAAACCATTGCCCTTTGTCCTGTCTCCACAGACCCTTCTAAACAGTTGCCCCCCCAGCCTGCCTGTAGATCCCCTTCAGGTATTGAAATGCAGCTCTAAGGTCTCCCTGGAGCCTTCTCCAGGCTGAACAACCCCAACTCCCTGCCTGTCCTCACAGGAGAGGTTCTCCAGGCCTGTGATCATCTCTGTGGCCCTATTTTTGGTGATGCTGAGTTGCAGCCAAAGTGATTAATGGAGCAAACTGTGCCAAGCTGGGTTAGTCCCTGAGGTCAGAGAATCACAGGCTTGGTTTGGTTGGAAAAGCCCTTTATGAGCATGGAGTCCAACCATTCTCTACCCCAGCCAAGGCTGGGGCTAAGCCATGGCCCTCAGCACCACATCTCTGCCTCTTTGGAACACCTCCAGGGATGAGGATTCAACCACCTCCCTGGGCAGCCTGTGCCTGGCTTTGAGAAGCCTTTTAGGGAAGAAGTTTCTTCTGATGTCCAACCTAAACCTCCCCTGGGGCAACTTGGCCACCTGGTTTGTATTTCCTCTGCTCCTATCTGTGAAGATTATCTGAGAAGAGGCCTGGCTTTGGTTAGCTGCCTGTGATGAAACTCCTCTTCTGTTAAAGCATCTCTCTTCAGGAAGCTCCTTTTGCTGTGTCTTAGCTCTGAGAGGGCTGAACTCTGGACAAAGCACAAGCACAGCACCAAGCTGTCCAGCCCAGAACTGTGATTTCCAGTGAAACTGGGATTACTGGAGGCATTGAGCTGGTCATGTCATGCTCTGGGCATCCTGACAGCTCCTCAGTGCTGGCTGGGAACAATACCAGCATTCCCAAGGGATGGCTAGGGAAAAAAAAAACAGTGTATTTTAGTAGTTTTGATGAGCTTTTAAAGAGTAGCCAAAACTGATGGCTTCAGCCAGCTCCATCTGCCATGGGATGCTTCAGCTCCACGTGCAGGGCCTCATTCCCTGCTTCCTTGCTGTTGTTATCCATGGGAACAGGCCTCGGTTCCCCCAGACAGTCCCCTCAAGAACTGGCCTGGTGCTCTTGACCTCTGGGCTGAGCAGTCTAGAGCATGAATGGAGGGGCTGGGGAAGGGTTGGTGAGGGCAGGAGCTGGTGGCAGGGCTGGTCCCTGCAAGGAAAGAAGAGGAGAGAGCCCCTCTGGGGTGTAGGAGAGGCTTGGAGGGTTGTTGCTCTAATCAGATGAGCTTAGGGGAGCATGGCAGGGATGGCAAATCTTCTGCCTGAGGTTTTCAAAAGGGTGGGGAGACACTGGAGCAGGTTGCCCAGGGAGGCTGTGGATGTCCCTTCCCTGCAGGTGTTCAAGGCCAGGCTGGATGGGGCCTTGAGGAACATGGGCTAGTGGAAAGTGCCCCTGCCCATGGCAGGGTATTGCAACTGGATGATGAAAGAGGGATCAGACAATGGAATAGGTTGCCCAGAGGGGTGGTGGAGTTGCTGTCCCTGGAGATGCTCAAGAAACATGTGGACATGGCACCTCGGGACATGGTTTGATGGCCACAGTGGTGCTGGGTTGGTGTTTGGACTAAGTGATCTGAAAGATCTCTTCCATCAGAAAGAGTTCTGTGACTCACAAATTTCACTGGGCTGGAAGGGACCCTCAAAGGTCGTCCCCCTCAGCAGGGACACCTCCACCCCAAGCTGCCCAGGGCTGCATCAAATCTGGTCAATAATGTCTCCAAGAATGAGGCCTTCCAACCCAACCCTTTGTATGAATTAAGGAGCACTTCCTCTGGGAGGAAGAGCCAAAGAGACATGGAAAGGATCCAAACCCTCTGCTGAGAAACAGGGTGAGGCCAGACAGGCTTGATATGGGAATTTCTTTGGGTGTGCTTGCAACTGCCTGGGCCCAGGGAAGCACCAGGAGCAGGATGAAGATAACCTGTGGGCAGAAGGTGCTGGCTGGAGCCAGCAGGAGGGTGAATCACCCATCCACACCTGCAGAAAGCAGCTCTCTGGCTGGAGCTGCAGCAGTCTTTGCTGAACTGGGGGTTTTTAATTGGGATGTAAATGGGAAATGACTGCAGCAGCTGAGGCTCTGTGGGCACAGGGCTAGGAAAGGCACTGCCATTTTACATACCACATTGGGGCTTCAGAGAGGGAGGAAGGAGCCTTTGCTCTTCCAGTTTCATAGTTAATAACCAAATATATGTGGCTCCATGGGGCGTGAATAACTCCTGGAAGCAAAGCAGGTACCAGGGCTGAGTCCTTTGCCTGCTCTAAATGACTCCACATAATTGGTTTTATTTCTCTTATGAAGTCACAGGTCCCAAATGTTTGCCTAGAACACACCTGGCTGGCTGTGTAGCTCAGCAGGAAAGGACCTGCTGCAGCTGCCTGCTGGATGCTCAGCTCCCCCCTGGGCCTGCAGCCCAACTTTCCTGGCAGGTTTCTGGGTGCCTGCATGGACAGCTTGCCCTGGCTGGGGTAGGAAGACTTGGAGAGCCTGCAACCTCTTGCTGTGGGAAGGAGCAATGAGAAAAGGAAATTGCTGCAGTGCAAGGTTGCAGCCTGCACTAGGCAGGGCTGTGCTGAGATGAAGATACAGGTTGGAGAAGACCTCTAAGGTTTGTAGAATGGTTTGGGTTGGAAGGGGCCTCAAAGATCATCTAGTTCCAACTGTCTAGAGATCTAATATCTAAGATCAAGCCCAACCATTCTCTAACTCTACCAGGACCACTACTAAACCCTATCATAGACTCATAGAATGGTTTAGGTTGGAAGGGACCTCAAAGGTCATCTGTTTCCAACGCCCCCACCATAGGCAGGGACACCTCCCACTAGAACATCCTTGAGCACCACATTTAGATGGCTTTAAAATACATCCAGGGATGACAATTTAACCACTTCCCTCAGCTCTTCTGGCCTCAACAGCCACAGTGGGCTGGCTCGTGGTGGCCACAAGTTGATGCCAAGGAGGTCCTCTCCATGACAGCTTATCATAAGGCTGTGATTCAGCAGCTTTCTAGAAATGTGAGGATCTAAAAAAAGGAAAGAAGGAAGTTTTCCTTCTCTGCCTCATTCTACATTAAGAAATAAGGCAGCTTGGGTTCTCCCTTGAGGTGTCCCTGCCCATGGCAGAAGGGGGTTGGAACTAGATCATCTTTAAGGTCCCAAAGCAGGCTGTGAGTCTATTAAATAAAGGGAAATTTGACCCCCAAAAGCTCCTCCCTACCTCCCCACATCCATCTCTGCACCACGTGGCTCTGCTTCACTCTTCACTTGTTTTGACATCAAGTGCTTTCCCTCAAAAATTATTAGTCACAGCTTTGCCTTCCCCAGAGCACTGGGAGATGGGTGATGTTAGTGATGGTGGATTTAGCCTTTGCAGAAGGTTGCACCGAGGCTTGGGAGCCCAAACCCAGCGTGGGCTGTGCTAAGGGAGTCCCTAAAAGACCTCCCAGAGGGTCTTTGGTGGGTCCCTTGAACAAGACAAGCTGTGGAGATGGAAAAGAGTTGAGGCCACATCCCTGGAGACATTCAGGATGAGAGTGGATGTGGCCTGGGGCAGCTTGCTGTAGCAGGAGGTGTCCCTGCTGACTGCAGGGGCGTTGGGCAAGATGAGCTCTGATGGTCCTTTCCAACCCACTGCAGCCTGTGAATCTGACACCCAGCATGGTGGGGCTGGTCCTGTGAGCTGGCTGTGGGGAGGCTGAGAAGCCAGAGTGATAACTGTGGTGTAGAGTTGACTAATCCAGGTTGAAGGATGTCAGCTGTGAACTAGCTGCCTAAAATCCTGTTTTGGAGCAGCAAGCTGCTTCATCAAGTACTTCAGAAGGGAAAAAACAGCCCACAAGTGGCATGTTGGATCAGATACAGGTTCCTGAGAGCTGCTGGGAAGGAAGGAGCAAGGGATGTTTGGGTTAGAGCTGTAGAATTCTCTTCCAGGCCTGCAGCAGCTGCACACACAAGCGAGGCTGCAGCCGCTGTGGGATCCAGAATGAAATGAGCCTTCCAGCCCCTGCTTCCTCAAGCAATTACTCCATGTGCTGCACCCTAATGAGAACCTGCTCCAGTTCCTCAGCCCTCCACTCTGCTGCTCATGGCTTCTGCTTCAGAGCTCTTCTGAGCAAAACCCATCTGGCCAAGGGCTGATATTTTACTGTAGAGAGAAGCCCTTGGAAGTGAGTTGTGATAGAGTCACAGAATGGGTTGGGTTGGAAGGGACCTTAAAGCTCATCCAGCTCCAACCCCTGCCAGGGGCAGGGACAGCTTCCCCTGGACCAGGCTGCTCAAGGCCCCATCCAACCTGGCCTTGAACACCTCCAGGGAGGGAACAACCTCCCTGGGCAGCCTGTGCCAGTGTCTCCCCACCCTCACTCTGAAGAATTTCTTCCTCATCTCCACTCTCAGTCTTCCCTCTCCCAGCTCAAAGCCATTGTCCCTCATGCTGACATTCCCAACCCTTGTCATGAGTTGCTCCCCAGCTCTCCTGCAGCCCCCTTCAGGTACTGGAAGGCTGCTCTGAGGTCTGCCTGGAGCCTTCTCTTCTCCAGGAAGCACCTTTAGCCTTGCTGTGTGTTATGTTTGTAATCCTCTCAGTGCTAAGGCTCTAATCATGGCTGTGCAGAATGGTCACAGAGTCATAGAATGGGTCTGGGTTGGAAGGGACCTCCACAGGTCATATAGCCCAACCCCCCCTGCAGTAAGCAGGGACATCCTCAACTAGATCAGGTTGCTGATGATGAGCAGATCCAGTCCAGAATGGTGTCCCTCTGGTTTCCCAGGTGTGCCCTGGTGGACCATGGCTGGTCCCCAGGGGAGGCAGGCAGGAGATGGACCTTCCAGCAGTGGTAGCCAGGACCTTAGTGAGGCTCTGCAGTGACAGAACTATGAAACCAGCAAATCTCAGCAGCGACATCAGAGCAGAGGAATGCAGCCATGTGCTGCTGATCCAAAGCCATTCTTGAAACAGAGTCAGAGGGTTGGTGAGGAACCCCTGGAACAAGAGACCTCCCCGTGGGCAGCTCGGGGTGGCTGCTACGTGCCGAGGCTGTTCTGGACAGTAGGACAATGTGCAAGATGGGCTGGAATGCATCATCCTGCTTCACATTTCCTCAGTGTGGCAGAGGAAAGAGGACAGTCTGAGGAGCTCCTGGCCCAGTATTCAGATGGGGGTGGGACCATGTAAAGATGGTTCCTGGCAGTGCTGGCTTAATGGTTGGACTCTGTGGTCTGAGAGGTCCCTTCCAACCAGAATGATTCTGTGACTCTGTGTCAGGATGTTTCAGCTGGCTGCCCCCTTCCAGCAGCTGTAGTAGACAGAATCTGGGTGATATTAAGAGTGAAAAATGGAAAAAAGGCAGGGGGACAAGTAAATGAAGTGCAGGTACATGCAGGAGCTGCAGCCCCCATGCCCAGGTGGGGATGGTCAGACACCCAGAACCAGGGGCTGGAGGTGATGAGGAGCAGCCAAAGGAGGATCCCTGTGGGTCACCACACTGTGCTGCAGGCATGGTCCAGGGCAGCAGTGACACTGAGCCCATGGTGATGGTGAAGGAAACTTCTTAGCCACAGAGAGAAGTGGTGGTTTGTACAGAGAAGGAACCACTGCCTGTGGTGCCATGGCAGGGGGATGAGGAGCAGGAGCTGGGCTCAGGGGCTGGGAGTGTCTGCAGAGTGTGTCCTTCTGTGGGGAGGGGGGTCTGAGTGAGACTTTGTTTGGTAATCTCTGTTCTGGGTTGTTCTGCCATAGCAGAGACTGGCACAGGCTGCCCAGAGAGGTGGTGGAGTCCCCATCCCTGGAGGTGTTCCAGAAAGATGTGGCCATGGCACCTGGGGGCCTGGTTTGATGGCCACAGTGGGGTTGGGTTGCTGGTTGGAGTGGATGGTCTCAGAGGGCTTTTCCAACCCAAACAGTTCTATGGTTCTGTGAACACAGGGCTCTACAGAAGCTGATCCCTCCCAGCCTGAGCACAGTCTGCAGGATCTGTGCTGAATGCACAGAAAAAGAAGAGAAAAGCAAAACCTTTCCAGAAGCAAATCTATAAATAGCAATCCAGCTTGACAACTCCATCCTTACACACACAAAAAACCAACCAGGAGAAACCAGCAACCACCACCCCTTTGGTAGGGACACTTCCTGCTGAGGAGCCTGGCTGGAGGCTGTCCCTGGTGCAGCTGAGTTCTCAGGAGGCAGAGGAAGGTGCGGTCTGGGAGTGAGGTTCTTCCAGCCCCTAATTACAACCTGCTGCTCTCAGGGCTTCTGCCCAGCCTGCTCCCGGAACAGGATTCTTCCCACTTCCAAGACTTTGCAAAGAGGCAAATTGCTGCCAATATGCAGCTTGCTGAGTGTAACCTGTGGTGCTGAGCCACACCTTGGAAAAAACCAAAAACAGAAAACCAGCCAAAAAAAAAACAACAACAAAAAGCCAACCCAACACAAAAGGAACTTCCAGATTCTTAGATCTGAAAGATCACAGCAGCTAATTGGGTTTGGTGTAACCTGGCTCACCCAGGCAGGAGAGCTGCCCATCTGCTGTGGCTGGTGGCTCTGGTCATTCCCACCCTATTAAAGGGCTGTATCTTTACATCATGGCAGCCTTCCAGATTGCAAGGTGATGGAAACTTTGCTCCCAGCAGAAGTGAGCCCTGAGTAAATCCCTGGTGAGCACCATGGAAAGAAGCCCAAGTAGATCTGGCTTAGGTTAGAATCAGATAATCACAGATTCATAGAATCACAGAATGGGTTGGGTTGGAAGAGACCTTGAAGCCCCCCCAGTTCCAACCCCCTGCCATGGGCAGGGACACCTCCCTCTGGACCAGGTTGCTCAAAGCCTCATCCGACCTGGTCTTGAACCCCTCCACAGCCTCCCTGGGCAACCTGTGCCAGTGTCTCCCAACCCTCACTCTCAAGAATTCCTTCCTCATCTCCAGTCTCCATCTCCCCTCACAGAATCACAGAACTGTTTCAGTTGGAAAAGACCTCTAACATCATCTGGTTCAACCTTCAACCTAAGCAGACATCAAACCTGAGTAGATCTGACTCAGGTCAGAATCAGAGAATAGTTTTGGCTGGAAGAGACCTCTAAGACTATCAAGTCCAACCTTCACCCTACAGAGACATCAGCCTGAGTAGATCTGGCTTAGATTAGACTCAGAATCATAGAATCAGGGAATTGTTTTGTTTGGAAAAGGCCTCTAAGATCACTGAGTTGACCTAAGCAGCTGTCAGTCTGAGTAGCTCTGGCTTAGGTTAGGAGTGGGGGTTGTGTTCTCCAAACCACCCTGATCCAGCTTAGGTTAGAAGTAGGTTATGTTCCCAAAACCACCACAAGCTTAGTCCCGGAGCAGGAGAGGTGGATGGGGGCTGAAAGTGCCTGGGAAAAGCCAAAACATGAGCCTTGACAAGCACACTGGAGCTGGGGATGTCTTTACTCAGCACCACAGCTGGCTCCGAGATCCTGGGGAAAGCTCCAAGCCTCGAGAAGCGAAGGACTAAAAATGCAGAGTAGGGTAAGATGGAAATGAGACAAAGTCATCACTTCCCAAAACCTTCACAGTGAAGGAAACACCTCCCACTGTCTGGAGGATCCATGGGAATATTATAATATTTGTTCCAAAAACATGACTGGGTGGATCCAGAGTTACTGACGCAGGCACAAGCAGCTAATTGAATTCAGACGTCGAAGGCCTGGCCACCATCTGGCCTCAATAAAACGTGGGTCCGTGGCTGTTCCCCAGCAGATGGTTCTTCATTTTCAGCAGCTGAAATCAAAAGATCATTTCTCTATCTGCAGATCAAAGGAGGCTTCGTGGCTCCTGGGTCAAGCTTCATAAGAGCAGAGCTCTGTCCTCTCCCCTGGCGTTACGTGCGGGGTGGGCGGGAGGTGTTCCCCTCAGACCTTCACGCGGGCTCTGGGCAACCACATCTGGGCAGCAGCTGTAGATGTTCACAGCTTTGTTTTCCTTACACTGAATCACACTCACAGACTTGATCTGGTTGGAGGAGACCTCAAAGATCCTCCAGCCCAACCCTGGACCCAGCAGGACGTGCAGTTTATAGCAAACCAGAAGGGACAGTTGGAAGGAGCTCGTCTGGCCGCTTGTGTTTGCCCAGACTCTTGGGATGTAGCCCAGTGGGAATATTCTGTGATGAAATCCCTCTTTTTCCCCTCAGAGCACCAGCTGACCTCTCACACTCCACCCTCAGCTGCTGGGTGAGGCCATCCCCGTGCAGGATGAACCCATGGAGGTACAAAGCAAGTCTTGGACTTCCCTTCAGTGGTTGCAGGGCTGGGTGAGTGCTCTCCTCTGAGGCTGCACATCAGTGCTGCTCCACCAGCAGCCAGGGAGGGGAGGAGAAGTGGGGCATTGGCACTGGCGCAGGCTACCCGGGGAGGTGGTGGAGTCACCCTCCCTGGAAGTGTTCAGAAAGCAAGCAGATGTTGCACTTTGGCTTGTGGTGTGGTGGGCATGGAAGTGCTGGGTAGAAGGTTGGACTTGATGACCTTAGAGGGCTTTTCCAACCTTGGTGCTTCACAGATTGCATAGGGTGGGGAGGCAACCTCAAAGGTCATCTTGTCCAGCCCCACTGCAGTCAGCACAGACAGCTCCAACTAGCTTCTAGGGTTCCACATTTAGGTGGAAAGGCTCTGCTTTGGCAGGGGACTGGATGATCTCTGGAGGTCCCTTCCAACCCCTAGCATTCTGTGACTCTGTGATTCTTCCACACCCACCCAAACCCCTCTAGGAGAGAGGTGACCTTTGCCACCTGAGAACAAGAAGTGCATGGTAACTCCGTGTGCTGGTTGCAGTAAATTGAGTCCTGTTGGCAAAGCTCCTGCCTACAGCAGGCACCTGCTGGCTGAAGTACAGGTCTCACCAGAGTGAAGGTGGAACCCAGACATTGCTCCTGTCCTGCAAAGGCCCCAGCTGCTGGAGTGCTCTCTACATTTCAGCCACCTCTGCACCTGGTTAACATTTGCACCGCGCTCAGCAGGCATCTCCAGGAGGGGCAGGAGCTCTGCCCTGCCAGGGCTGCAGTATGGAAATGATCCTCCCCAGCAGACAGCAGAGTCCCACCTCGGTTCCCATTCACCTGGAGATGAAAGTGCTGGGGCTGCCAGTGTAGGTGGGGCACAGCTATTTAAAAACCTCATTAGAGAAAGTATGTGGGGAACATAGCAACACCCTCAGCTGTGGCTTGCTCCAGGACTTCTCAGCCAGATCACTTCTGATACAGAGGGAAGGGCACTAGGAGAGGCATTCCTGTCAACTCACAGGGATGCCTTAGGTGCACTCTGCCTCCTTCCCTGTCCTGGTGGGCTGTGTTTTCTGTGTCAACATGGGCATGTTCTCCTCCAAGGTGCTAGTGAGGTGAGAAGTCCAGATGCAGCATAGTAACAGGGATCTGCTATGATTACTGAGTCCAGTTCTGGGCTCCTCAGTTCAAGAGAGAGAACCACTGGAGAGAATCTAGGGGAGGCTACAGAGCTGCTGAGGGGCCTGGAGCAGCTCTGGGAGCAGCAAAGGCTGAGAGCCCTGGGGCTGAGAGCCTGCAGAAGAGCAGCCCCAGACGGCAGCTGAGCAATGCTCAGCAAGAGACAAAGGAGCTGTGGGGGGCAAGAGGCTGGGGCCAGGCTCTGCTCAGTGCTGCCCAGGGACAGCACAAGGGGCAGTGGGCACAGACTGGAGCCCAGCAGGAGAAAGTTGTTTGTTGTGAGGCTGCTGGAGGCCTGGAGCAGGCTGCCCAGAGAGGTTATGGAGTCTCCCTGTATAGAGAGCTTGCAAGGCCAGCTGGGCACTGTGCTGCTGGGCAAGCTTCTGTGGGTGCCCTGCTTTGGCAGGGGCCTTGGACTGGCTGATCTCCAGAGGTCCCCTCCAACCCCCACCATGCTGGGACCCTGCAGGTTGGTTCTGTATCACCCCAGAGGAAGCCAATCTGCAGCCCCCTGTGTCATCTCAATTAGACACCAACCCTCCACGAACATTTCCTGTTCCATGTAATTCCCCTTTGTGCTTATTTCAGCTGAATTTGCAGCAGCAGCAGCAATGCCTCAGCCACATCTGGCTCATGATGCACATGGGATCAGAGCAGGAGTTTGGGAGGAGGTGGATCTGGATTCAGAGGTTTGGCTGCTGCTTTAGAAAATGACTGGTTGCATTCTCCCACGGCTGCTCCAGACTGCCCCAGAGCTTAATGAGATTCAGGTCCAAGTGGTTTCTGAGTCTGCACGCCTCGGAAGCAGTCTCATGTGCCTGGTGTGTCTGGCCTGTTGTGGAGGAGCCTCTGCACCTGTGTTTCCCCTGCCTATTGACTTTTCTCTGGGTCCCATTTATTAAAAGGGGTCCAATGTTCTTTAACTCCTGGAAAGCTGCAGTGCCAAGAACTCCTCTTTCTCTCCCAGCACACAGAACCCTCATAGAGTCACAGAGCAGAATTACTGAGATTGGAAAAGATACCCAAGGTCAAGTCCAGTCCTTAGCCCAGCACTGCCAGGTCACCACTAAACCATGTCCCTCAGCACCATATCTCCATGGTTCTGAAACCCTTCCAGGGATGGGGACTCCACCACTGCCCTGGGCAGCCTGGGCCAGGCCTTGAGAACCCTTCTGGGGAAGAAATTGTTCCTCGTGTCCAACCTAAACCTCCCCTGGCAGAACTTTAAGCTGTTTCTTCTTGTCCTATCGCTTGCTACCTGGAAGGAGAGACTGACTCCCACCTGACTCCAACCTCCTTTCAGGGAGCTGAAGAGAACAATGAGGTCTTCCCTCATTCTCCTCTTCTCCAGACTAAACTCCCCCAGGTCTCTCAGCTGCTCCTCCCCAGCCCTGTACTCCAGACCCTTCCCCAGCTTTGTTGCCCTTCTCTAAATGGTCAGCAGACAATTAAGCAGCCCTGGTTAACCAGGACCAGTGCAGCCCTCAGCCACTCATGGGGACCTCCTGCTCCCTCACAAGCAGGGCTTGATCCCATAGGGTCACAGAGGCCTCCCAAGACCAGGCTGGGCTTAGCAAGCCCACCCACAGCACACAGCCTTGCCCTCCCTTATCTCCACTGGTGTGTCCCTGCAGAAGTTCAGCTGGGTTCTTCTCAGCACAGCTGAAGCCACATGCCAGGTTTTGCCCCAGCCAGCTTCCCACGCTGAGCTGCTGTGCTTGTCACCTCTGCCACCAGCCCTGAGAAGCAGCCTTTGCTCTGCTGCCAGTGGCATTTGCAGGCTGAACCCCTGAAGTGATCAGCAGGTGCCTTCCACGCCACCAGCACGCAGCTCACACAGACCTCGTCCAGCAGGCTCAAGGTTCACAGGTCAAGGCTCAGCTCATCCATGCCCTGACGTGGACTCCTGATCTCTGCTTCTGCCAGGCCTGCCTTTATTTCATCATTACTTTAGAGGTTGTATAATGGTTTTCAATCCAGTGAGCAAGTTCAGAACGCTTTTGATGTTAATATTTCTGTGGATGTCATTTGGCCCCACAGCTCCCAAGACGAGGAGCCCCTAGGAGTGGTTTGGGTTCCTGCTGGGCTGTGAGGATGGCAGTGAGGAGTCACTGCTGCTGTTGTAGGAAGCCCTGGTGTGTTCTCAGCCCCTGCTAGATCTAAAGGCACCTACTTTCTGTGCTTTGCATACTCACATGGCACCAGCCCTCCTGCTCTTCAGAGCTGGAAGCCCAAGCAGAGAGACATCTGATGAGGCTTCACCGCTGACTCACTGTTTGATGTGAGGCAGGAGGAGGAATGTGATCAGATACCATTGTGCGTGCCTCCACCAGACAACCCTGTCACTTGGGAGGAGAAGCAGCTCCTGCTCCTGAGCAGGATGGGCTGGCAGACGTCTCCAGACGACTGACTACAAGGGCTTGGAGTAATAGGATGAAGGGAAATGGCTTGAGACTGGAGCAGGGCAGAGTTAGGTTGGACATCAGCAGAAGTTCTTCACAGTGAGGGTGGGGAGACACTGGCACAGGCTGCCCAGGGAGGCCCCATCCCTGCAGACATTCAAGATCAGACTCAGTGTGGCCCTGGGCAGCCTGCTCTAGTTAGAGGTGTCCCTGCTGACTGCAGGGAGGTTGGACAAGATGAGGATCCCCTTCCAACCCGATGCCATTTGTCAATCTGTAAAACCAGGTGGGCAACCCCTCCCCATCCTCAGCCCTGCCTGAGCTCTGCAGAGGCCACAGAGCCCAGGCTTGGCAGCAGGGACACGACCTTTGAGACAGCTCTTGTGCCATGAGCAGAGGTCCAAGGCTGTGCAGGGTGAGCCAGGGGAGGTTGCAGCCCCACGGGCTGGGCACGCCTCGAGTCCTTTCTCACGAGATGGTGCAAGCAGCCAGCATGGAACTGGTTAAGCAGCGTGAGCTGCGTGGGGCTCGCTGGGCAGGCCGGCAGCCGGCGGGCTTCAGGAACCCACTATCAAAGTTGGGCTAAAGCCTCTTATTACCAATGGTAAAGTCCACAAATTTTGCCACTTCCAAATAAGTTTCCACCTCCAGACTTCCTCCCACTGCTGGCTGCTGGCAAAGATCTCAGCTCAGGAACAGCTTGCATCTGAATAGTCCCGGGGCTGAGTTTCGCCCAGCGGTGCCAGCGTCGTGCCCGCAGCCATGCAGGGCAGCACCCCGGGCAGGGCCCTTTGCTCGCCCAGGATCACAAACAGCTCTGCCTGCCTTCTCCCAGGGCTTCATCCAAGCAAGTCCTCCACGGCAGCCCAAGCTAACCTTACAGAGGAGCAGTGTTAAATCGCAGACTCAGAGTGGTTTGGGTGGGAAGGGACCTTTAAAGGGCATCCAGTCCAACCCCACTGCAGTCAGCAGGGACATCCCCAACTAGAGCTCACACTCTCGACCAACCTGGCCCAGAATGGTGCCAGGCATGGGGCATCTCCTGCCTCTCTGAGCAATCTGAGCCAGGGTCTCACCACCTTCAGTGTCAAACATTTCTCCCTTCTCTCCAGTCTGAATCTGCTGCTTTCAGTTCAGACCAGCACCCCTTGTCCTGTCACAACAGCCTCTGCTCAAAACTCTGTCCCCAGCTTTCCTGTAGCCCTCTTTAAGTTCTGCAAGGCCACCAGAAGGTCTCCTTGGAGCCTTCTCTTCTCCAGGCTGAACAACATAGAATCAAAGAATGATTTAGGTTGGAAAAGACTCAGGCTGCTCAGCCTGAGTGTTCCTGGCTCAACACATCCTACGGTGAGCAAGACGCTGCAGAGCTTGGGCTGTGGTGAGGTGGTGGATGTTTGCTGCAGGTGCCACCCTGTGTGGCTGGCAGCACTCTGCTGCCCTCTGAGCACTGTCATGTCCCTCTGAAGACTGTTGCCACTCCTGGTGATCACAGAATGCTTTGGGTTGGAAGGGACCTTCAAGATCGTCCCGTTCCAACACCATGCCACGGGCATAGACACTTCCCACCAGCCCAGCTTGCTCAGGGCTTCATCCAACCTCACACAGTTCAAGGTGGGGGCAGCTCAGCTGCCCACTGAAGCTGAGCACACTCTGCTCTCCCAGCCACAGTTAGGCTCCCATGAGCATTTTCCCTTCTCAAAAGTAATGGCTATTAGTTAGTTACAGCTAGAGATTTAATTAGAGAGGCCTCAAGGCTGTCCCCCAGCTGCTGGGGCTTGACCGTGGCCGTGCAGCACCTCCAGCATGGTGCAACCTCAGCATCCAGCCGGGGCCAAGCCGTGGCTGTTCTTTCACCTCCGGTGCCAGTAACCTGACCCGGGAGTGCTGGAAATGAGCGAGAGGGAGAGTCAGTGGGCTGGTGACAGGCCACAGGCACATGCTTGGCCTTCATGGATATATTAAGTAAGAGACATTTTAAACCCAAACCACCCTCAGTAACCTTATCGTGAGCTCCAGTCCAGAGCCCAGCTGTTAACTCCGAGCGCTGCCCACAGAGGCTGCCAGCAGGCGGCTGGGGCCGGGCATTTTTGGAATATTTCCCTCCCAAATCGCTGTGGTCGAGACAAGTCCTGGGGAAGGGACAGACCCTGGAGCTCATCCCACCTTCAGCACATCTCCCAACCAAGCCCCAAGGCTCGGAGCGTGCCTGCGAACCACTGCAACCCCCCTCGGAGAGGAGCTGCTGCTGTCCGTCCTTCCAGAGCAGACCTGCTGCTGCCCGACCAAACGAAGCCTCTTGGAACACTTCTGTCTCCTGCCTTTTACGTCCTGAAGGAGCCCTCCACTTAGAAATAACCTGGAAACAACCTGGAGAAGGCAAGTTGGTGATTGCATCAGCCCCAGGTCCTGAAAACCGATCTGCAGGAAAATGTAACTCGACTCTCCAGCAATCTCACTCCAGCCCCAGGAATGTCACAACTTCACTCGGATCCTCTTTTTAGGGGGGACTCCGAAATCCTTGGCAACATCTCTTAAGGTCATGAGTAAAGCCCGATATGGAGAATTGTTTGGCAAGCAGGAGAAGAGTAAAAAGGCTAAATAATTGGGGATTACCTCTGCCCCTGCTGTGGAGCTCACCACCCACGGCAGGAATGTACCCAATCTCTGACAGAGCACGCAGGAGGCAGGCAGCTCGTGGGCATGAAGGTGGCCACGTACGCCCCTGAGCTTCAAGCACAGAGCAGATTGCCCCCAAACCTCCTTTTTCATTAGCCATCAGCCACAGCAAGCACAAAGTGTTTCTGGAGCCTTGGACAGAGCAGCAGTGGTGGGACATTGGAAGTTGTACAGGGCAGTGGTGGGACATTAGAAGTTGTACAGGGCAGTGGTGGGACA
>VWYK01092207.1:4261-25210 GCA_013399775.1 Semnornis frantzii | reverse complement strand
GGGGGATGTGTGCGAGGCTGCCCGCTCTGGGAATGAAAAGTTTTCCCGGTGGAGATGCTCCCAGCGTGTGGGGCTGGGACGGGGGAGCAGGTCCGCAATGGAGGTGCTGGGAATAGGCGTTGGGAATTTCGGGGCTGGGGAGAAGGGATACGGAGATGGGGAGTGAACGGAGACGGATAGCGGGGGACGCGGAGACGGAGAGGGGGACACGGAGGCTGGGAGCGTGGACACAGGGAAACTGGGGGACACCTGGAAACGAGGAGGGGGACCCAGGGGCAGCGCTGGCCGCGGAGCGCTGACCGCTGCCGCTGGCGTTGCAGGAGACCTACAAGTTGCCCCACAGGCTGATAGAGAAGAAGAGGCGAGACCGGATCAACGAGTGCATCGCCCAGCTGAAGGACCTGCTGCCCGAGCACCTCAAGCTGACGGTAGGGGTTTCATTTCTTTGGCGGGCGTGGGTTGTGCAGCGCCGGGGATCCCGGTGGGGATAGAGCTGGCACCGTTGGGCACAAGCAGCCACGGTGCCTTCGTGGCTGGGGCTTTGCAGAGTCACAGGACTCTGTCCCTGCCGTTTCAGCAGGAATCTGGGGCTTTGTGATTATTTTGGGGGGAGGTGTGTGGGCAATGTTTTCTGCCTTTTCACTTCCCTTCACTCTTGCATCCCAAGGTGGCTGCATCCACTGTAAGGGCATCCCAAACTTTCCCAGGAGTGGGAGTTCTCCAGTGGCTTCCTGAGCTGCTGGGTTCCTCCTTGTCTTCCCCCATCATCAGCTGAGGGGACCCCCTCCCCGCCCCCCGAGCTGGATTGCCCTGGGCTAAGGTCACGATGGCAGCAGCAGAGATAAATAAAGCACTGTGTGAGCTGTGTGGCTGCTCTGCAAATACCCAGAGGAGCCCGTGGCAGAACCTGCTTTTTCACTTATTTTTATGGAATATTGACATTTATGGTCCACTGCTGGTCAGGATCGAAGCTCTGCCTTCCAGCCTCTTTCTCCAAACCACATCTCTCCTTCAGCTGTCACCCGGGAACCGTTGGCAGCCCCGTTCAGGCTCCTGCAGGGCAGACGCCAACCTGTCCCCTTGGCTTTCAGACTTTAGGTCACTTGGAGAAAGCTGTGGTCCTGGAGCTCACCCTGAAGCACGTGAAGGCCCTGACCAACCTGATCGAGCAGCAGCAGCAGAAGATCCTGGCGCTGCAGAGCGGGCTGCAGGCAGGTGAGTGCCCGGCTGGCAGCGCGTGGGCACCCGCGTGCCGGGGCGGGGGGGCACCTTCCCTGGCAGCCGTGGGACGCGGGTGTGCCACCTCGGGAGGGAGGAGGCAGCAGTTCCTGCCTGCAGTCACCGCCGGCTTCCCCCTCCTGCCTTGGAGCTCGGGCAAAGCAAGGTGCCCTGCTCAGCCTGGAGGGGCCTTGTGCAGTGGTTGTGCAGTCCTGTGGGATTTTAAGTGGGTTTATCCCAAGCCCAGGTTTGCTTCTCAGGTGCCCTCTGAAGCTTATTGAAACCTTTCAGCAGCTTCAGGATTGGTTTGCTTGGGTTTGGTTTTGTTTTTTTTTTTCTCTTTGGTTTGAAGAGAGCTCCAAAATCTGCTTCTGCTGCACACCTGGGTTAGGTCTCTTTCTAAACCAGCCAGTCTATGTTCTGCAAGGCAAAGAGGGCACCCGGTGTTGCAGCTCATGCTTCAGATGCACTTCCTCCTCCTCTTTTCACATGTGGCACTCACGTGAAGCTGATAAAGTAAAATTTAGGGGTGTGTTGTTTTTTTTTGTTTTTTTTTTTTTCTGAAGAGGCTTCCACGGCTCTGACAGCCACAGGGAGTGCAAGAGAGCTTGAAGCTGAAGCAGAAACCACCCGGGGCTGGCAGGGCTGCCGGCTGGTAGACATGCTCCAGGAGCTCTGCCTGGAGGTTGAAGGGTGAGGTGCACCCTGCCTTCCCCGGGGTGGTTCCCAGAGCAGGCACCAGCTTGACTCACCCCTTTGCTCCCTGCTTCATCACCTGTCTGAGCCCATGCAGCAAACACAGGAGTGAAAGAGAAGGGTTATTAAAGCAGGCAGAGGGGTGCCCAGCTGGGCTCACACAGCAGTGTGGGGAGCACCTGCCCAGGGAAGCAGTGGATTCCCCTACGCTGGTCGGTTTGAGGACTCATCCTGGCAGGGGCAGCTCATTTCACATCCACTCTCACCTGGAAAAGTTGGATCAGATGACTCTCAGGGGGGTCCCTTCCAACCTGGCATTGTGTGTCCCTGCCAAGTTCGGGCGGACCACCGAGTTCAGCTGCGTAGCTGCGTGCTGTGCCCCGGCCCGCCGGCAGCGGAGCCATTTAGCACCTCGTTAATGTTTAATCTGTGCCTGTTAATGTTTCCTCAGGTGATCTGTCATCGAGAAACCTCGAT
This sequence comes from Semnornis frantzii, assembly GCA_013399775.1. Taxonomy (NCBI): domain Eukaryota; kingdom Metazoa; phylum Chordata; class Aves; order Piciformes; family Ramphastidae; genus Semnornis; species Semnornis frantzii. The sequence goes on along the minus strand of VWYK01092207.1, from coordinate 22,819 downwards.
TCCAGCCAGGAAATGTTCCGATCCGGCTTCCAGATGTGCGCCAAGGAGATGCTGCAATACCTGGCCAAGCACGAGAACGGCAAGGACCTGAAGCCCTCCCAGCTGGTCAGCCACCTGCACCGCATGGCCTCCGAGGTGCTGCAGGGCGGAGCCGCCCGCAAGGCCGGGGACCTCCCTCCCAAAATGGTGGACTTGAAGGAGAAGGCTGTCTCCTTGGGCAAGGCGGCGGAGGGCCACGGGAAGAACTGCGTGCCCGTGATCCAGAGGACATTCGCTCACTCCAGCGGGGAGCAGAGCGGCAGCGACACGGACACGGACAGCGGCTACGGCGGGGAGCTGGAGAAGGGCGACTCCAAGGCCGAGCAGCCCTACTTCAGAAAGGACTCGGAGCTCAAGTACGCCGTGCAGGAGAGGATCGGCTCCATAAAGCAAGAGACTGAGGATCCGCCGGCCAAAAGGAGCAGGCTGGAGTCTCCCGAGGACGAGAGCCCTTTCGGCAGCGACGTGATGGGTCCCGCCGGCGGCTTCCTGGGCCCCCACGCTCACCAGCCCCCGCTCTGCCTGCCCTTCTACCTGATCCCACCCTCCGCCACGGCCTACCTGCCCATGCTGGAGAAGTGCTGGTACCCAGCCTCTGTGCCCGTCTTGTACCCCAGCCTCCCGGCCTCCGCCGCAGCGCTCTCGGGCTTCATGAACCCGGAGAAGATCTCCCCACCTCTGCTGATGCCCCAGAGACTCCCTTCTCCTGTCCCTGCCCATTCCCCTATCGACTCCTCAGCTCTTCTTCAGGCTCTGAAGCAGATCCCTCCCTTGAACTTGGAAACCAAAGACTGAGCTCAGTGTGGTGACTTCTCAGCTGGGTTTTTGTTCCTGGTTCTTTTTTTTTCGGGGGTTTGTTGATTTTTGGTTTTGATTTTTCGTTTGGCTTTTTTTTTTTTTGGTTGGTTTTTGGTTTTTGTTTTGGTTTTTTTTTTAGTTTGAGACCGTTTCACTTTCCTATATTGGCTGGACAGAGGTGTGGGGATGAGGTTCACTGCGCATAGGAAGCTAAATCCCCTTTCTCTCCCTGACTTGTCAGGTGGCCTGGAGGAGGATGAAGGATGTACCCAGGTTAAGCGATTCAGAACTGATTCCAAAAGGATAAAAAAACAACAAAAGAAGGGCTTTGTGCTTTTCCCTCCTTCCCTCCCTGCATCTACAGTGCAACAGTTGACTCCCTCAGCTGTGACTTAACATTGCAAAGCTGTGAAAAAGAAAAAAAACTATTCCAGGAGGCAGAGTTGGCTTTAGGGTCTGTGAGCAGAAGAACAAACCATGGTACTTCCCCCAGAGGCTTCCCAGGCAGCGTGGGGCCAGCTGAACCCATTCCCTGCCCTGCTGTGGTGGTGGCAGCCGTGGCAGCAGCGGTCACTGCTTGGCCATGCAGGGTCAGGTAGACTTGAGATTGGATCCTCTCCACACCTTTGCTGATATAGATCCCTCTGGTTTGTAAGAAACAACCCCTAGGTGCTGCTTGGAAGCTTCTCATGGTCCACATCTAATCAAGAAATTAACACGCGCCCCTTCCTGTAACTTGAGCTGCTACTTCGGGCCAGGGTTAAGGGGAGAAAATATCCTGAGGATCACTTTGCTTGTTGCACCTGACTCCAGGCCTCCCTCTTGCCCTCTCCCTCCTGCTGCTGCGCACTGTAGCCAGGCCCAGTCTGCTGCAAACCCAGAATGGTTTCCCCAGTGCCCGCAGCGGGGCGAGCAGAGAGCTTCATGCACGAGAGAGTGTTTGGGACGCTGCTGGGCAAGCCCAGGATGCCCTTTGCCAGTGCCTTCCTGAGAATGGCAGGGCTGGGATTTTCCCAGTCACATCCCAGCGGGGTCTCAGTGGCTTCAGTTCCTTCGTCCCCCTTGGCAAACCCTGGCCCACATGGCTGTAGTGGAGGAGGAGAGTTTGGGAGATGACGCTTGGCTCCTTAAAGCACAAGGGCCTTTCTCCATGGGGCAACATCACCTCCAGGCTGGCTTTGGTTCACCAAAACCCCAACTCCACAGCAAGAGAAGGTGTGGGGTTGGTTTTTCTCGTCCTGGTTTGGAGAACTTGAGTCCAGAAAGCCTGTTTGTGTGGCCCTTCCATTGCACCAGCTCTTGAGATGCACTATGCTTGATGGCAGGTTCTGTTGGGACATNTTTGTTTTCCTTTTTTTGGTATACAGTTGCCTTTATTTGTAAAATCCTGTTATAAATATATATATATATTATATAAATATATTAAAAGGTAAAAATGTCTATTATTTGTATAACTACTTGAGCATAAAGAAGTGAGAACTCTGAATGTATTCTTGTTTCTGGGTTGTCTATTATTATTATTAATATTTTTGTTTGCTTTGGAAGAGAAGAATCTTTTGGGGTTTTTTTTCTCTTGGGAGAGGTACAATGTTTATATTTTGGAGCCTTCTTCAAGGTGGGAGATAATTGTACATATTTTTATTTCCAGTTGATGTTAAGTAGGTTGTTTTAAAAAGACTTAATAAAATAATTCTTTTCCTGTGGAAGGTGAGGGTTTGCCTCCTGTGCTTCTAGATGCTTGAGCAGGGCTGTGTCGTGCAGCTGCTGGTGAGCAGAGCTGTGCCATCCCTGCCCAAATCCACCTCAGGGTCTCCTTACCCCTGTCCCCAGGGACAGTTATATGAGCTCCCTTGGCGCCTCCAGGGATTTTTCTCCTTCCTGAGCCAAGAGAGGTGCCAGCAGAGCCTGGCTGCCTTTTCTGCTGTCTTCTCGTTTCATTTTGTGCTCCCCTGGGTCTGGCTTTTTGGCTCATCCACTCCTGAACTCGACGGGGAGGAGGCAGCCCCTTGCCATGGAGGACTTTGCCCATCACCTGCAGGTAAAATGGGCTTTTGCCAGCCTCCCTTGGGAAAGCCCTGGCTGCCTCCATGGTGGGAATGCTGGGCTGGGAGGGAAGGCCACCACTCTGCCAGGTATGAACCCATGCCACGTCCCCCGCAGACCCTGGCATGATGCTATGCTGCTTCTCCCACACTCTTCCTCTGGCTGCTCTGCTGGTTTGGGCCTTAGGAAGCAGTGCTGCAGGCGGTGGTGAGCAGCCTCTGGTGCCTCCACTCCTGCCCAGGCTCAGTGCAGCATTGCAGACCTCTGACTATGGCATTTCCCTGCTTCTCCAGCAACACCACCTGAGTTTGGGCCTTTCTGCAAGTAAAGAGGACCCCAAACTCCTCTCCAAAAGCCAAAGGTGGGCTGTGAGGGATGGGTGGGAGGAGTTGGTTTTGCCAGCAGAGGATGGGGCTGGGCTGCTTCTGAGGGGTGTTTCAGACCTTCACAGTGTGGGAGAATCACAAACTGTAGTGACTGGGCCCGGGCTGCCATCACCCAGCTGGCTGGAGGAGAAGCAGGTGCCCAGGAGCTGCTGCTGGACCACAGCTCAAAGCCATCCCAGATGATGTAAAGCTAGAAGCAAACCTGCAGGGCTACTGGTATTAGAATGATGGAATCATTAGGGTTGGGAAAGACCTCTAAGCTCATCGAGCCCTCCTGACGTGTCTCTTGTGTTTGTTTTAATTAGGGCTAAATATTGATCTTGCTGAAGATGGCCCCCACTTCGGGGACAGCAGTTGGTGCTCGGCGCGGCAGCCTTCAAAGCCTCGTTAAGGGCTGGGTTCTGGCTGCTTTCCACTCCTCCTTCTCCTCTTGCCTGCCCATCTCCTGACCCACCTTGTCAGCTGGTGGGGACGACTCCGAGGAGCTCCAGATCTGCAGACGGCGACGGAAAAGGCATGTTAAAGAAAAAAAAAAAGTGGAAGAGATAAGGTTGATGGAGGAAGCAGAACTAATTATGGGCTGGGGATTTTCTCTGCTGCCATGGCTCGGTGCCAGCGGGACAGGTGAATTCTCTGGGCAGGGCAGGGGCCTGTGGCCCTTGGTCATCCCTGTCTAGCACCCATAGCAGAAATACCCCAACCTGTGACCCCCTCCCCACGCCAGGCTGCACCCACGGGGAATCCCAAACAATCACAGCAAACACCCAAGCTGGCAAAGCCCCTCAGGATCACCAAGTCCAACCTAGAACCCTGCTCTACAAGACTCACCTTAAACCATACCCCTGAGCACCACACCCAAACCACCCTTAAACACATCCCGGGGGGTCCAACCTGCAGACCCCTCCTCCCCATCCCAGAGCTGCTCACACTCTGAGCATCCCCCTGCCCACTGCGGGGGATGCTCCGCAGCGATGCCCCCGGCACGGCGGAGCTGGCGAGCTGCATCCCATGGCGAGCAGCGGAGGGGGCAGCCAGGCGGGGGAGGAAGGCGCTGGAGGGGGCTGCGCCCCGGCGCGGTGCCAGGCGGTGGCAGCCCGTGGCGCACGGCGCCGCCGGGGTGTGCTGAGTTCCCTGGGCTTGTTTTCATGGTCTCACCCAGCTCTGACCTGCCTCAAATGTTGACACAATGTCACGTTTCCGACTGCAGTCTTTCATGTGCAGCCGGAGGCTAAATACGGCTGCTGGTTCCTGGAAAAAGACGTGCCTGGCACCCTTTCAGCAGAAACCCGATCCCCATGCAGGCTTGGCACAACAGCTGAATAACATGGCAATAACTCTTTCGGCAGCATTTCGGCCCATAAATAGGGCTTCCCGAGCGGCTCCTCGGAGGAAGGCGAGCAGGATACCAGCATTTATTAGCATCGCTTTTGTTATTAGGCTTTGGGGTTAATTCGGGTTTTTTTTTAATGAAGGAAAACTACAGGCGGAGTGGCATGGAAGAGCCAGGTCCGAGGAGGCAGCCCGGGCGGAAGCGGAGCTGTGGAGGAGATGCCGAGGGCGGTTTGGTGTAGATTGCCTCAAAAGGGAAAGAAAAGGCTCCTGAATTGCCTGGGTGCGCCTCGGAGCGGGGCTGCTGGAGGTAGGCTGGGAGCCCTCTTGCAAGGCAGGGCCTTTCCTCACCCCGCTGAGGACACCCAGACATAATTTTAGCTTTTCACCACCTGTTTGGAAAGCTCCTGGAGCCCAGGCTGGGACTGGAAGGCTTTCGCAGGCATGTACCCCGGGAGCTGCTTATTTGCATTATGCATGGACCAGGGCCTAAAATAATCTGCAGTGACGCACATTTTTTTTTTTTTCTGGCTGTGATTTTTTTCTTCTTTCTTTCTTTTTCCTCCGCTCTCTCTCTTTCTCTCTCTCTCTTTTTTTTTTTTTCTTTCCCCTTTTCCCTCTCTTTTCCAGGACTCCATTTTTCTGAACGTGCCCTGACTTTTGAGGACCGTGCACGGCTGAGCAAGCCCCAGGGCTCCCTGAGCCCTGCATCAGCAGGTCCATCCCTGCAGACAGGGAGGGAGGAGGAAAAAAAAGAAAAACCAACAAGGAGGGGGATTTCTGCCTCCTCCAAAGGGGTGACACGGGCACGGCAGGGGTAGAAGTGCCCTTTCTGCTCTGCCCTGGCTTTCATCTGCAAAGCGTGTAGCTGCAAGTGCCGCGTGTTTACAAATGCAGGCATTGCAAGATCCCTTGAACTGTGTCCTAGTACAAAAGAGGCTTTGAAACAAGAAACACGTTGTCATGGCATGTTCCAGGCCAGCAGCACCAGACTGAACCAGATAATTGCTGTTTCTGCTTTAGCTGCTTCGTCGTGAAGAAGACAAAAAAGAAAGAAAAAAAAAAAAGGCAGCAGGTCTTGAGCAAATCTTTTTTATCCTTTTTAGACAGTTGGTGTGATGCTGGGGGTGGAAGGAGAGGGCTGGGAATGCCCGGGAAGAGGTAGGATGAAAGCAGGCGGTGCAGGGCTGGAGGCAAAATGACTTGTGCTGAGCAGAGGTCTTGTAACAGAAGCCAGCGCAGCCGTGGGGCTGACCCCTGGCTATGTGACACAGGATATTGGTGTTCGGTGACCCGGGCCAGCAGGCACAGCTCTGACTCCAGCCCAGCTCCATGCCCCGGGGCCAGCAAGCACAGCTCTCACCCCTCCAACTCAGCTCCGAACCCCGGGGCCAGCAGGCACAGCTCTGACTCCAACCCAGCTCTGCGCCCCGGGGCCAGCAAGCACAGCTCTGACAGCAGGCACAGTTTTCACCTCTCCAGCCCAGCTCTGAACCTCGGGGCCAGCAGGCACAGCTCTGACTCCAGCCTAGCTCCATGCCCCAGGGCCAGCAAGCACAGCTCCCACCCCTCCAACCCAGCTCCGCGCCTCGGGGCCAGCAGGCACAGCTCTCACCCCTCCAGCCCAGCTCCATGCCCCAGAGCCAGTAGGCACAGCTCTCACCCCTCCAGCCCAGCTCCACACCTTTCCCACTGCCCCTCTCCAGGCACTTCCTAGAGAAATGGCCAAACAGCTGCGGGTGGCAGGCAGACAGGTGACAACTGCTAATTGGCTTCTGTGTTGAGTGTGTTGGTTGGACTTGATGCTTCTCCTTCTGCACTCAGCAGGGACCTCACCAGACTGCCAGGACTTTTGGAATATGAGGGACAGTGCTTTGGCAGCTTCCTCTGCCAGTTCCCTCAGGAACCATGGATGGATCTCACCAGGCTTCATGGACCTGTGCACCTTCAGGTTCTTTAGATAGTCTTGAACCTGCTCTTTTGCAGTGGGCAGATCTTCCTTTTGCCACTCCCCTCCTGTGTTTTCTGGAGCTTGGGTGGTTCAAGCAGAGCCTTTGCAGACAACACTGAGGCAAAGCAGTCACTGAGCACCTCAAGCCTCTCCATATTGATCGTGGCCAGGTCCCCATTCTCCTTTAGGAGAGGCCTCAGACCTTCCTTAGCCACCTTTTTGTCCCTGAGGAAATTCTTCTTATTCCCCTCTATGTCCCTGGCCATATTCAATTCTCTCTATGCTTTTGCTTTCCCATCCTCATGCTTGGCTGCTTGGACACCTTCTCTGTGGTCCTCCCACATGGTCTGCTCTTGCTTCCATTGCTTATCCATTGCTATCCTCACAGCAGAGGTGCTCCAGCCCTTGGATCACTTCTCCTGCCAGCCTCGCTGAGCATCTACTTTCAGTGTCAGCTAGGAAGAAAAAAGGCCAAAAGAGAGATTCTGCCTTGAGAGGGCTGATGAATATGCAGAGAGCCCCTGGAATATTCCTTCTGCTTGTCACAGGCTGTGCACGGAGCTGGCATTTGCACTTTTGCCTGAGGATGTGTCCAACACCGACGTGGGGCTGAGAAGCTTAGGGAAGCTTTAACTCTTATTTCTATTCTGGAAAGCTCAATCATTAATAAGGTTATGGCCACACTTAGGGAGAGCTTTCCCAGAGCTCTCCTCCTGCTGCAGCCAGGGTTTGGAGACCTGCTGGTGGAGTTTCACTCTAGCCATTGATTGCTGTGGGATGGGTGTGTGTGGTGGGGGGAATATTTCAGCCCAGATGGAAGTGGTCAGTGATGATTACCTGAGGTATTAGCAGGTGTCCTTGTGAGGAGCAGATGAGGTTGTTTCGTCTGGAGAAGGGGAGGTTGAGATCAGACCTCATGGCTCCACAACTCCTTGAAAGGAGGTTTGAGGTAGGTGGGAATTGGTCTCTTCTCATGTGCAGCAAGTGACAGGGCAAAAAAGAAATGGCCTCAAGGTGTACCAGGGCGGATTCAGGTTGGATATTAGGGGGAATTTGTTCCCACAGAGGGTTCTCAGGCACTGGCCCAGGCTGCTCAGGGAGGTGGCAGAGTCCCCATCCCTGGAGGTGTTTAAAAGACACATGGGGTGGTGCCAAGGGCTGTGGTTCAATGGCAGTGGCAGGGTTGTGAGCTCTGGATGAGTGGTTTGACTCCATCTGAGAGGCCTCTTCCAACTTCACCAGTCCTGCACTTGTATGAAGTGGGTGTGATTGGAGACCAGATGTGAGCCAGGGGCATTCGTGCTGATGTCTTCTGGCTGCACCGGGAGCACTGGGGCTGGCTGAGCTGTTTGTGTGGCTGGCAGCAGGGTGCTTAGAGCGCACAGCCCACTGCTGCTGCAGGCAGTGGGAGGCCTGTCAGTGAGTGCTGGAAGGGATCCAGATCCCCCTTCCTCCCATGCCTTACCCCATGGGATTAAAGAGGTGCAGGGCACGGGACTCCTCTCCCTGGCTGAGCTGCACCACTCAGACAGTAGCCCTGCAGCAGCTCCTGGGACAGGAGGCACCCGGCCTGGTTTCAGTGCCGGCCCCAGGAGGAGCTGAGAGTTGCTCTCCCAGTGGTGGTGGCTGCGACAGCCACGGGAGCAGAGCCAAAACGCAGCGCTCTGAAAGGTGCTGTGCTCGGGGTGCAGGGGGGACGTGAGGTGCTGGGCAGCCCCACAGCACACCTGGGCAGGCTGCTTGGGCATCCCTGCCTGGGTGGTGTGGTCACAAGGCAGGTGGCAGGCAAGGATTCTGTTGTCGGTGGAGTCAAAGCGTTTGACCCTGCCGCAGCCTCAGCTTGCAGACAAAAAAAGGCTGAGCCTGCCTGGGCGGCCTCGGGGGAGGCTCTGGCTCCGTGCACGCTGGTCAGGAGTCGGTTGGGAGGGGTTTTCTCTGCTGCTTGGTTTCAAACAAGCCTTTGACCTCAAAGCTGTACCGGCTGCTCTAGGGCTGAATTCCCCCTTCGGTGTGGGAGGTACCGCGGGCAGCTGCAAGCCTGGATCCCACCAGATGCCACCACACACACCCATCCTCTGGGGCCAAGCCTTTGGGTGGAGGATGACTCAGGGTCCCGTGCAGGAAGGGCAGTGGAGGGAGAGGGTGGCAGTGACCCCCCCCTGCCCCCCAGCCCAGCGCTGCTGGGGAACTGAAGCAATCTGTTTATCATGGAAAAAGAGCTCTTTGCAGCAATTCAAATGGAAACTTCCCAGAATGACTGTTGCAGAGCTTTCCCCTTGAATCACCCCTGCGGAGGAGCTGCTTTCGAAGATGATGCCCTCGGGAGAGCTGTCAGCAGCCCGGGCCCACACGGTGCTGCTCCCTCCCTGCAGCGCAGCCTCTCTCGGGCTCTGCACAGACCTGTGGAGGGCATCTCTGCTCAGTTTAGTAGGATCTGCTGAGCAAAAGCAAGTCCTGGGGTGGGTGAGGGCCGAGTCTGGTTTTGGTCTGCAGATTTGGTTTGTCTCAGGAGGAGCAGTGAAGTGACCACCAGCACCGAGGTGACCTGTGAGCCTCACTGCTCAGTTTTGGAGGATAAAAGACTAGGAGAGGTTGGTCAGCCCCACCACCACCCCACGCTGGGTGCTGGGAAGCTCCAGAGGTGATGGGCACCGTTGTCCCCCCAACTCGGGGAGCAGCCAAGGAGGGAGGCTGCCGTGAAGGCTGTTTTCAGTGCCTGTCTGTCAGGCTTTCCGTGGTTTAGCTGAGTGCCCAAAGGTCAGGGAGAGCTCAGGCTGTGCCCAGTGGCTCCCACAGCTGAGTGAGTAAGGGGCGAGTGTGCGGCGCCTGCCCGCGCGCAAACCCAGCAGCTGCTTTGCGTCCCATGCCAAGGTGGCTGCTGCAAACCTGTGCTGGCAGAGAGCGTGGAGCACATGTGTCACCTGCTGCGCCATGCCCACAGTCCACGTAGCCTGTGTGAGGCTCCTCACACGGTGCCCAAGGGATGCTCTGGCCCGTGCCCAGCAGTGGGCAGGGCGGCAGGCACCCGCCTGCGCTGCAAGGTGTTTCCGGGCCAGTGTAACCACAACTGCCTGTAAAGCTCTGAGTCGTCAGCCTCGAAGATTGGGAAAAGATAGGAAGGGACTGGGTGTTGCAAGGGCTGGGTGGCCGTGGAGCCAGGCAGAGGGTGGGGAGGGGAGGAGGGCAGGTTGTGCCACCGCAGTGATCCCTGCTGCTGCCCTCAGCGCAAAGCTGCGGGGACTGCTCTGCGCTGATGCCTGCGGTGTTTGTCCCCATAGTAACACAGCAGCCTGGCACTGCAGCACTCGTGGTGACTTCTCTGGTCCGCAGGAGGGAGCTGAGGACATGTGAGGCTCAGGCTGGACCGTAGCTCCTTGATGGGGCACACAAGCCCGAGGGCAGCTTTCCTCAGGTGTTTGCTGTGTCTCTGCAAGCCCTGAAAAAGCAAACGAGAGCTGCCGGCTGAGGGGATGGCACAGCCAGGCAGGGCGCCGGCAGGAGCTCGCCCAGGGTGAGGAAGAGGACTAGTGTCAGAGGCTCGCCCCTGGTGCCCGCGGCACACAACTGCTGACGGGGGTGTGCTGGTGTGAAGACCACGCCAAGAGTCAGCTGGGCAAGGGCAGGCAGTGCCAGGCGTGTGACAAGCACGAGCCCTGGCTGCTGGTGAGGCATTAACCACAGAGGGGGTTTCCAGCTGCAGCTGAGCTCTGCTGAGCACCTGGGCACTTGAGGCGTTGCAGTGGCAGCTTCTCGAAGGCAAGGGTGGTTCTCCAGGAGGGTGGTGAGACCGAGGGCTCCGTGCAGATCCCGGAGCCACTGGGAAGATGAGTCAAAGGATTCCTGCGCAGCTTACAGCTGCGAGGTGCTGCATCCACCCTCGGCGGCGCTGCCAGGCTCCCCCGGCCAGCTGCTCGTGCTTGCTGCTTAATGAGGCAGATTAGGCAATTTCCCATTAAAAAATGATGATGGGGATAAAGAAATGGTCACTGCCACAGACCCTGCCTGGCCCTGGGCGTGCAGAGAGTGACTCGAATTGTTATAAACCCATCAAGAGAGCTTCAGAGGGAGCCCACTGCCTGCTGAGCAGAAGGATGGCATGGACTGGCTTGAGTTGAAGGGACCTTAAAGATCATCCAGGCCTGACCTCCCTGCTGTAGGCAGGGAGACCTCCTACTAGACCAGGGTGCTCAAGGCCTCATCCAACCTGGATCTGAACACTGCCAGGCTCGGAGCCTATAAAACTTCCCTGGGCAACCTGTTCCAGTGCCTCAACATCCTCATGAGGAAGAATTGCTTCCTAATGTCTGATCTAAATCCAAGCTTCTCCCAGCTCTAAATCCAAAGCTTCTCCCATTGTACCTCATCCTGTCACTCCCAGCCCTTGTCAAAAGTCCCTCCCCAGCTCTCCTGCAGCCCCTTCAGACACTGGAACGTTGCTCTAAGGTCTCCCTGCGGTGCCTTCTCTTCTCCAGGCTGAAAACCCCAATTCTTTCAGCCTGGCCTCACTGCAGAGGTTCTTCATCCCTCTGATCATCTTTGAGTTCTCTTCCAGACCTGTTCCACATCCACATCCTCCTTGTGCTGACTCCAGAGCTGGCCCCAGCACTTCAGGTGGGGTCTTGGCAGGGCAGAGGGGCAGAATCCCCTCGCTGCTGGGGATCAGCCAGGATATGGCTGGGGCTGGGCTGCAGGCACACGGTGCTGGCTGATACTGAGCTTCTCATCAATGAGCTGTGGCAGGACTCGAGGTCCTGCAGGTACAGGATGGGACACCTCTCTGAGTGGGATGTAGCATCCCAGCTAGCAGGACAGGGCCACCACAGGAACTTAGCTGCCAGCTGCAGGCAGCGTGGGCAGGGTTTTCCCTGGTGTGATTTCCCACTGGCCGCAGGAAGAGCAGCACAGGCCTGAGCTGGATTCGACCAAAGGAATTTTTTTTCTTCTCTTTCGTTTGCTTACGTGCTGACCACCAAACCACATCCTTCGAGCCTGAGCCCAGCACAGTGGAAAAAAACTAGGCCAGGGCTTTCTTGCACTTTTTAGTTCTTTTTCTTCTCTTGGTGCACCAGCTGGGTGCAAAGCTGGCACACGCCTCTCTGCCCAGTGCATTGCCATGGGATAGGCCCCTCCAAGGGCGGCTTGATGTTTTTTCCTCCACCTTGATGACTCCAAGCAAACCACTTGCTGCTCCTCGTGAAACCTAGGACCTGAGCACGGCATCAGCGGGGAGCAAAGAGAAAGGAATAGAATCGTAGCATGGCAGGGGTTGGAAGGGACCTCTGAAGATTGAGTCCAACCCCCCTGCCAAAGCAGGATCACCTAGGACAGGAACACACCCAGGCAGGTGCTGAAGGTCTCCAGAGAAGGAGACCCACAACCTCTCTGGGCAGCCTCCAGCAACCTCACAGTGAAGAAGTGTCTCCTGGTGTTGAGGTGGAGCTTCCTGGGTCCCACCTGTACCCATTGTTTCTTGTCCTGTCACTGGGCACCACCAGAAAGAGAGTGTCCCCATCTTCTTGACTCCCACTCCTCAGATAGCTATGAATTTCTTACTAAGATCCCCTCTCAGCTTTCTCCAGACTAACCAGCCCCAGTTTCTCCATAGCAGAGATGTTCCAGTCCATCACCCTCACAGCTCTCCGCTGGCATCTCTCCAGTAGATCCCTGTCTCACATAACGAGCGATCGCCTTGCCAGGACCTAAGAATGCTGGGGGCTGTGCTCAGCTCTTACCCAACTCCAGCCCAGTGTTTTACAGCCTGGGATCAGAGCAAGCTGAAGGGATCAGAGCGAACTGGAGGGCACCTACCAGCCAAGAGCTTGCCAGCTGCTGGCAGGAGCGGTGGCTGCCATGTGCTGCTGCGGTGTGCTGCCCCCGGTGCCCGAGCGGCATCTCCAGCTTAGGGCTCGCGTCGCTGGTGCCGTGCCTGAGCAGGGAAGTTCTCACGTTTAGAGAGCAGCTCGATTGTTTTATTTTGCAAACCAAAACCAGCCGGGAGTTTCTGAAGCGTCTGCCATCCCCACAGAGAGCTGTTTAGTCATGCCTGGTGTGTGTGCATGTGAGCCTGAGCGGCGGGGAGGGAGTCTCTAGGACTTTGCAAAGATTAAAGATTTATGCTGACCCTTGAATCTGATCCAAGGCTACTAATCTGCCCTGATCCTATCATCTGCTCAGGGTGGATCTATTTCACTTTCCTTTATGGGTTCTACTGACTCACTCCACTCCCACTCCAGGCCAGCCCAGTGGGAATGGGAAGCACTACCACATATTTGTTTGGGTTTGCATTTAAGGCTCTGGACCTGTAGTGGGTGCAGCTCATAAAGGAAACCAGTGTGGATAAGATATGGGTGAGCTGAATGCTTGGAAACCACTCCCAAACACAAGCCGAAGTGGTTTGAAATCAAGGTGGAGTGATGTACTGAAGGCACAATACTTGGGCAAGCTACACCCAACGTGTGAGAAAGGCATTTAAATCCAAGGTGGTAAGGTAGGCAGGGCATCCGACGTGCTTCCCAAGGATACAGCTCATTGCCTTGCAGGGTCTGGAATGCCTGGGAAATGGCTTGCCTGAGCTCCATCACCTCGCATCGAAACGCTCCTGATGGCTGCTGGGGATTTAAGGGTGAAGAACAAAGTGCAGAGGAGAGCACAGACCTGATTTTGTTGGGGGCAGAATAAATGTCCTCTGCCCTTGCAAGGAAAGGTGTGGCAGGATGAGAAATGGGAGCTTTCCACTACCCTCCCCCCCCTCCCGCCCCGAGCCGTCCTGCTCCTCAGCCACACGTGTCAGACCGGGTCTGGAGGAAGGCTGGGAATGCCAGAGGAGCTGTGCCTGCATGCCAGCCGGGATAACACCCACCCGGGCACCGCGCTGCCGCAGCCAAGGGCAGACCAACGAGTATCGGTCATAAGGGTCTGGCCCGTGCCTGAAGCGCCCAGGAGGCGCAGAGCGCGGAGGGTCCTGTTTCAGACGCCCCGGGACATCCTGTCCTGCCGCCAGCTGCTACTGCTGCCTAAATACCGCAGAGGCAGCGCCCGGCGCTCTATGCTGCCTTGCGGAGAGGGGCTGCAGCCCCGGCAGGGGCGGCGCTGCTTGCGGAGAGGGGCTGCAGCCCCGGCAGGGGCGGCGCTGCTTGCGGAGAGGGGCTGCAGCCCCGGCAGGGGCGGCGCTGCTTGCGGAGAGGGGCTGCAGCCCCGGCAGGGGCGGCGCTGCTTGCGGAGAGGGGCTGCAGCCCCGGCAGGGGCGGCGCTGCTTGCGGAGAGGGGCTGCAGCCCCGGCAGGGGCGGCGCTGCTTGCGGAGAGGGGCTGCAGCCCCGGCAGGGGCGGCGCTGCTTGCGGAGAGGGGCTGCAGCCCCGGCAGGGGCGGCGCTGCTTGCGGAGAGGGGCTGCAGCCCCGGCAGGGGCGGCGCTGCTTGCGGAGAGGGGCTGCAGCCCCGGCAGGGGCGGCGCTGCTTGCGGAGAGGGGCTGCAGCCCCGGCAGGGGCGGCGCTGCTTGCGGAGAGGGGCTGCAGCCCCGGCAGGGGCGGCGCTGCTTGCGGAGAGGGGCTGCAGCCCCGGCAGGGGCGGCGCTGCTTGCGGAGAGGGGCTGCAGCCCCGGCAGGGGCGGCGCTGCTTGCGGAGAGGGGCTGCAGCCCCGGCAGGGGCGGCGCTGCTTGCGGAGAGGGGCTGCAGCCCCGGCAGGGGCGGCGCTGCTTGCGGAGAGGGGCTGCAGCCCCGGCAGGGGCGGCGCTGCTTGCGGAGAGGGGCTGCAGCCCCGGCAGGGGCGGCGCTGCTTGCGGAGAGGGGCTGCAGCCCCGGCAGGGGCGGCGCTGCTTGCGGAGAGGGGCTGCAGCCCCGGCAGGGGCGGCGCTGCTTGCGGAGAGGGGCTGCAGCCCCGGCAGGGGCGGCGCTGCTTGCGGAGAGGGGCTGCAGCCCGGCAGCGCCGCTGGGAGCGCCCAGCTGCAGCGGGCAGGCAGCAGCAGCAGCTGCTTTATTTTTAGTTCGAAATGAAGTTCCTGTTTGTAAGGCCAGGAGGGTTACAGGAACGACAACAACAGAAGAAGCAGCAGCAGCAACAGGATCGTTCACTTCTGTTTTGCTTTTCGCGTGTCCTTCCTTCCTTCCTCCCTCCTGAGGAATCAAGAGCATGGAACGCGTCGCTGCTCCAGGGTTTGCTCGCGGGAGCGCTGGTGACTGCTCCCTCCGAGGAAGAGGAGGAGGAGGCCCATTACTCGCTGGTGTAACAAAAGACACCCATCTCCCAAGCACACCACTTGCCCTTCCTTTCGAGTCGCTACACGAAGGCGCTTATCTCATGTAAATGAAACGCCGACTCCTTCGCACTGACTCGCACTTCCTTTCTCTTTCATCAGAGCTTTGGGCTGCCCCTGCCAGGCAGGGGTGAAGGGCAGGTCAGGCAGCGGCGCTGGGGATCCCTCCGGCTCCCATCAGCCCAAGCCCCCTCCTCCCTGGGAGCTGAGCAGAGCCGGCGGCGTTGAGTCCAACGTGAGATTTGGTTAGATCAGCCGGATGGGTCCAGAGAAGGGCAAGAAAGCTGGGGAAGGGTCTGGAGAGCAGGGCTGGGGAGGAGCAGCTGAGGGAGCTGGGGGCGTGCAGCCTGGAGAAGAGGAGGCTGAGGGCAGAGCTCATTGCGCTCTGCAGCTCCCTGAGAGGAGGCTGCAGCCCGGTGGGGTTGATCTCTGCTCCCTAGTCTCAGGTGATGGAAGGAGAGGAAACAGCCTGAAATTGTGCCAGGGGAGGGTTAGGTTGGAGATGGGGAACTTTTATTTTTTGCTGCAAGAGGGATCAGGGACTGGCACAGGCTGCCCAGGGAGGTGGTGGAGTCCCCATGCCTGTGGGGTTTTCAAAGAGGCAGAGATGTGGTGCTGAGGGACAGGGTTTAGCACCAGCCTTGGTAGAACTGGAGAGTGGCTGGGCTTGGTGATCTGAAAGGGCTTTTCCAGCCAAAATGATTCCATGCCTTTTGGCAGGTGCCCAAGTGCTTTTCTCCATCCCATGCTCCAAGGGATGGGAGCTGACAGGAGGGAGACTTCCAGCAGCTGATGGGAATTCCCAGCCTTGGGGAGGGGGGTGGGTTTCAAGAGCTGTGGGAGCTTTGGAGGATGGATTAGGTTGCTTGCCTATGCCATAGCATGAAGGAAATGGGTGGGTTTGCTAATTCCCTTGCACTTTAGTTTCATAAAGCAGGATTTGTCTGGTGGGAAAACGCAGCAGTGGGATTTAAGCTGTGTGAGTCCCATGACTTGGTGCTCACTGAGCAGGGTGGGAAGGAGGGATACGTGGTCTTGGATCCTGTCTCTCCTCTGTTCTTGTGGTTCAAAACATGACTTCTGAGTGCCCACAGCTTTGGATGAGTTTTGTTTGGGGTTCATTTGTTGAAAAGAAAAAAAAAAAACCAAAACAAACCCCTAAATCTTGCAGCCTGGTTCCACAGGAACTGGGGTGCCCTGTCTCTAGGAGAGCCAAGACTGTTTGGTTTGGAGGTGCCTTAGGTCAAGCCCCACGTGGACTGCAGAAGGGTAAAGAAGGAGGTGGGCAAGACACAGAGGGAGAAGGAGCACTCAAGTTGTGCCAAGAAAAGTTCAGGTTGGATATTAGGATCAATTTCTTCCCAGAAAGAGTTCTCAGGCACTGGAGAGGAGGTGGTGAAGTCTCCATCCCTGGAGGGGGTTTAAAAACTGCCTGGATGTGGTGCTGAGGAGCATAGTTTAGTGGCTGTGGCTTAGCAGCAGTGCTGGGGTTGTGAGCTGTAGGTGAGAGGTTGGACTCAGTGATCTCAAAGGTCTCTTCCAGCATCAACAGCTCTGTGATTCTTTGATGCCCTCTTCCCTGGAGGTGTTCAAGGCCAGGCTGGATGAGGCCTTGAGCAACCTAGGCTGGTGGGAGGTGTCCCTGCCCATGGCAAGGGGTTGGAGCTGAATGATCTTGAAGGTCCCTCCAAACCCAAACCATTCTGTGATAATATCTGGGGCAGCCTCTGTAGGGGTAAATAAAGTCCTTCTGCTCCTGGTTTTTTTTGGGTTTTTTTTTTTTTTAGTGAGAAAGGCCCCACTGGAAATTGTAAATTTGGATCTGCATCCAACCCTCAAAGTTCAGGGAATTCAGAACGAGGAGTTTGGTCCAGTCCATCACCCAGCACCCAGCAGAGCTATCTGCAAAATCCACATCCTAGCAGGTTTTTTCCAGTCCTGAATCCTGCCCAAGAGGTGTGCTTGGATGGGAGGTATTTTTCTTCTCTTTTTCCCCCTTTTTTGCTAATTTAATTCCCAGATCTAAATCAAAAGTTTCCATCTCGGCCTTCCACAAGCCAGGAGGCAATGTTTGCAGTTCTGAAGCTGCCAGAGCTTTGTCATGCCCTGGGCTGCACGTTGGAGGTGTTCACCTGCATGCAGTAGCCATGATGGAGGCAGAGGAGGCCTCCAGGTAGGCAGCTGGCAGGTTTATGGCCAAGTGTTGGCCAGGGTTTGTGTCGTGTTATGAGGGCAGCTTCATGTTGCTCTGCTCCTCTTTCCCTTGTTGTTAGAGGAGGATAAACCCCAAGCAGTTACTGGGGTGTGCACAAATACACTGCTGAGGAGGGCCAGGAGCAAGCAGGCAGGTTCTCTGAGGAGCCTTGAAGCAGGCAGGCAGAGGAGCCACATGCTGAGCTCTCTCCCTTATTTTCATTCTTTTTGCTTTCCTCAGTTGCAGAATAGGAGCTAATCAGTGATGCTCTCCAGCAGGCTTTTGTGTGTGGCTTTACAGTGAAAGCCTAAATTCCCTCTCCTGCTCATGCATATGGAGCAAGAGGAACTAGGGTGGCTGCAGAAGACTTAGCTCTGCTTTCAGGTGATTTAGCCAAGGAGGAAGTAAGTGGAAAAGGAGCAGTTTGGTGGGGAATAACCTTGGAGAGCAGCGTTCTGACACGAGGACTTGTGAGGGGCTTCCCGAGACCACCATGTCCCATCAAATGCCAGCAGGGAATGGGGACTTCCAGAGGAGATGACAGGGGACAATAAAGGCAGCCTGAGCATGTGGAATCCATGCTCCTTTCTGCTCCTCTGCCTCCGATCAAGAGATGGTTTCAGGGCTGACATTGAGCCAGTTCCTCCTCTTCAGCTTCAGACCCCGACAAGGTGTTGAGGCCATGAGTTGAGTATTTGGCTGCTGTAAATCAGAGCAGCTCAGCTGCCTTGGTTCAGCTGAGGCTGTTTGGCCCTGTGGATATGTTGCTTCTTTGTCCACCAGGAAGAAGCTGGATGCTCTCTCACCACAAGGCAAGAGTGTGGGCAGCTTCTGCGTGTAGGAGTTCAGCAGAGAGTGACACCTGAGCAAGACCTCCCATTTCCTTCTGCATCCCTTCACAGTCTCTGCCCTGCAGCCTGCAAGTGAAACTGCAGCTCCCGGCACCTGGTGCTGTGCCTGAGTGGCTGCCAGCTCCCCTTGGGCACACTGCTTCTCCTGCCCCTGCCTCAGCTTCCCTCTGGTGCTTTGGGAAGGACTTATGGGGCAGCGTGGCTGGAGAGCTGCCTGGCAGAAAGGGATCTGGGGGTTGTAATAGACAGGAGCTGAACATGAGGCAGCAGTGTGCCCAGATAGATGAGTGTGAGCCAGCAGTGTGCCCAAGTGCCCAAGAAGGCCAATGGCATCCTGGCTTGTATTAAAAATGCTGTGGCCAGCAGGAGCAGGGAGGGGATTGTCCCCTTGAACTCTGCTCTCGAGTGTTGTGTTCAGTTTTGGGCACCACAATACAAGAGAGATGTGGAGGTGCTGGAGTGGGTCCGTAGGAGGGCAACGAAGCTGGGGAAGGGCCTGGAGAATAAATCTGATGAGGAGCAACTGAGGGAGCTGGGGATGGTTAGTGTGAGGAAGAGGAGGCTGAGGGCAGAGCTCATTGCTGCCTACAGCTGCCTGAAGGGACATTGTGGAGAAGCTGCTGCTGGGCTCTGCTCACAGGGAACTGGAGACAGAACAAGGGGAAATGGCCTCAATCTGAGCCTGGGGAGGTTTAGATTTGACATTAGGGAAAAGTT
>VWYK01092202.1:26580-39524 GCA_013399775.1 Semnornis frantzii | reverse complement strand
TATATAACCCCCCCCCCCCCCCCCCCCCCCAAGTATCTGTTTAGATTATTAATGGAGCCAAAAGAATTTTCTTGTTTTAAAGGAACATTAGATACAGCTGAAAAGATTGCCCTGGGGGATGATGGAGCATCCTGCAAGCATGGGTCAAGTTTCCTGCTTTGCTGTGCTGAACTGTGGAGATGTTTACTTCAGAATTTACAGTGCTGGGCTGAAATGGCTGCAAAGTTTGTCCAGAATTTACAGTGCTGGAGTGAAATGGCACCAAAGTGCCATGGAGCAAGTGGTGAGAGTGGGATTTGATGGAAGGAGTATTTGTTTTATTATTTCTTTTTTTTTTGCAGGGAGATGAGTGGAAAGGAGGAATAGGTGGGAGAAGGAACTTCCCATTAGGTGGTGTCGATGCTCAGTAAGAGCTAAAGGGTGAGGGGGCAGGAAGATGGGGCCAGTTGTGCCAGGACAAGGGGTAATGGGCACAAACTGGAAACCAGGAGGTTCCACCTGAACAAGAGGAGAAACTTCTTTGGTGTGAGGGTGCTGGAGGCCTGGAGCAGGCTGATCAGAGGGATTGTGGAGTCTCCTTAGAATCAAATCATAGAACAGTTTGGGTTGTAAGGGATCTCAAAGATCATCTAGCTCCAACCTCCCACCACAGGCAGGGACACCTCCTTCTCTAGAGAGATTCCAAAGCCACCTGTACATTGTGACCCTGAGCAAGCTGCTGTGGGTCCCCTGCTTTAGCAAGGGAGATTGGACTGGATGATCTCCTCCAGGAGCCCCTTCCAACTCCCTTCCTTCTGTTATTCTCTGATATGCTAACAGGGAAAGGGATATTTTAGAGCCCCATTTGAGAAGAGAACATTTCAGGTAATACCAACAAAATGAAACATTCCTTTTTTGGCTTAAACTAGTCCAAAAGGAAACGTTTCATTTTGATTTACCAGATGAAAAATTCAATTTACTTGGGGAAAGAAAAAAAAATAATAATAATAAAAAATGAGAGGGTTTCTCCATGTCATAGTTTAGCTTTGTAGAAATGTTAGTTTCTGTCAGAGAAAAATAACCCAAACAACTCCAGGAGAAAGTTCCCAGCTAACTCCTGGTGCAACCTGTTCTGGCTGCTGGGGAGGACCAGCAGGACTGCCTTTTGCAGTGCTCAAGGCTTGCCCTGTCCCTTTGATCAATGCTGATTCACATCCTCCCAGTGGGTGCTCTGCAACCTGCAACTCTCCATTCTCTGCCCTTTCACTCCTTGCTGCTTTTTGTTCTGGGGAAAACGTTAGCTCTAAGCTTGTGGCATCCCAGTGGGCATGGAGAAAGGCTCCTTTTACAAGCTCCTACTTGGCCTAAAATGAGTCTGGTTCTTCATGTACAGAGGCTCACCCTGGAGGAGAAAACTCATCTCTTTCTGACCTGCTGCCCCTGGAGTTATCTTTGTTTGGAGTCCACAGTGTTTCTATCAGGCTTTGGGCAGACTGTGCCAGCTCTGCTCACACATGTGACATGGAACAGCAGGAGGCACACTCTGTGCTGAGCAAGGACAAACCACCTCTTCATCAACAGAAACAAAAAAGGACCTTCCTGTCTCAGTGACCCTCAAACCAAAGTGTGATTGTACCCCCCTGGTACTGTTGCCATGTGGGTGGCATCTGCCCTTAGCACCCTGGGGCTGTGGTGGGTTACAAGTGGTGGCCACCACACTCACAGGCAGCAGAAGAAAGGAGTTGAAGGTCAGCAGAGAGTCTAGGATATAGAATCATAGAATCAGGCAGGGTTGGAAGGGACCACAAGGATCATCCAGTTCCAACCCCACTGCCATGGGCAGGGACACCTCACACTAGATCAGGCTGCCCACAGCCTCATCCAGCCTGGCCTTAAACACTTCCAGGGATGAGGCTTCCACCACCTCCCTGGGCAACCCATTCCAGGCTCTCACCGCCCTCACGCTGAACAACTTCTTCCTAACATCCAGTCTGAATCTACCCATTTCCAGCTTTGTTCCATTCCTCCCACTCTTATCACTACTTGACAGCCTACAAAGTCCCTCCCCAGCTTTCTTGTAGCTCCCTTCAGATACTGAAAGGCCACAATAAGGTCACCTGGGAGCCTTCTCCTCTCCAGACTGCACAGCCCCAAGTCTCTCAGTCTCTCCTCACAGCCAAGCAGCTCCAGCCCTCTGCTCATCCTCATGGCCCTTCTCTGGACACCTTCCAGCCCATCCACAGCCCTCTTGTCCCAGGGGCTCCAGCACTGGATGCAGTACTCCAGGTGAGGTCTCACCAGTGCAGAGCAGAGGGGCAGGATCACCTCCCTTGCCCTGCTGCCCACACTGCTCTTCCTGCAGCACAGGCTCTGGTTGCTCTCTGGGCTGCCAGAGCACACTGACAGCTCAGATTGAGCTTCTCATCCACCAGCACCCCCAAGTCCCTCTCCTCAGGACTGCTCTCAAACCAGTCCTTGCCCAACCTGTGTTGATGCTTGGGATTGGCTCAATCCAGCTGCAGGACCTTGCACTTGGTCTTGTTTAACACATGGCACTGTCGTGTCTTGTTCTTACCTTCATGTGCCAGGGCTTGTGATAGATGTTAGTGCCTGTACCTTAGACCCCATAATGGGTGCAGACCAAAGTCACTAGCTCAGTGCTGCAGTTAGGGGGGGATTGTCTTCAGTGGTCCTCTTGGAAGCAAATGGCCAAACAGGCTCTGCCCATCTCACAGCCACAGGCACCAACTGGTTGGCAGAGCAAGTGGTGAGCTGGGTACATTGCTGAGGGTACAGGAGGGAGAAGGGACATTGCAGCTGGGTGCTGCTGGAGCATGATGTGGGTGACAAGTGTACAACTTTACCCAGCATGAGACCTCTTTTAAGGCAGCATCAGCAACCCAGCAGGAAGGTTTAAGTTTCATAGGCTACCACTGACTCTCTCCACAGCCCCATAATCTTTATTTACTGTGTGCAGTTCTGGAGCCCCCAACACAAGAAGGACATTGAACTGTTGGAGAGAGTCCAGAGGAGGCCACCAAGATGCTCAGAGGGTTGCAGCAGCTCTGCTGTGAGGACAGGCTGAGAGAGTTGGGGCTCTGCAGCCTGCAGAAGAGAAGGCTTCCAGGAGACCTTGGAGTGGCCTTCCAAGATCTAAAGGGGGCTACAGGAGGTCTGGGGAGGGAATATTGACAAGGGCTTGCAGTGACAGGATGAGGAGGAATGGGTTTAAACTGACAGAGGGGAGATTGAAAGTGGTTGTGAGGAGGAAGTTGTTTGCAGTGAGGGTGGTGAGACACTGGAATGGGTTCCAATGATCACATTCTTTCATCACATTCTGTGCTTCTGTGCTCCACAACCTCCCTGGTGGTGTTCAGGATCAGGTTGGATGAGGCCTTGAGTGACCTGTTCTAGTGGGAGGTGTCCCTGCCTATGGCAGGGGGTTGGAACTGGATGATTTTTGAGGTCCCTTCCAACCTAACCCATTCTATGATTCTGTGATGTTTTGATTCTGTGATAAACAAGTGTCAGGGATAATGGGGGGAAAGAGGTTTGGGGACCGTTCTAAGTTACCTTTACCAAGGTGCCTGTGGCTTTTCAAACAGGGGTGCAAGCTGTGTGGATGCAATCTGAAGCAGAGCAGCAAAGGAAAATGCAGAGAGGGCTGGAAAGTTTCCATCAAGCCTTTTTGGTTTGTTTTAGTTAAAACAAAACAAAACAAAACAAAACAAAAAAACAACCCAGCAAGCAAACAAGCAAACAAACCAAAACACATCACAAATCTTATCAGCAGGCCACACATTTTCTTCTCAAACTTGCATTTTTTTTATCTACAGCAATGAAATATTGTTAAAAGAGAAAGAATCTTGGTTTGGCACAATGAGGACCTGGGCTTTCTGTGTTGGGCTTTTTCTTTCCTTTTTTTTTTTTTTTCTTTTTCTTTCTCTTTTTTGGTTTTTTTCTTTCCCCTCTTCTTCTATTTTTTTTTTTCTTTCTTTACTTAAAATTGCACTGTTCTGGGGATTTACTGCAGAATGAGCCCCAAATAGCACCAGATCTGAACAAGGTTTAGTGCTCTGGGGGATTCAACATGAGAAGGACCTGGACTTGGTGGAGAGAGTCCAGAGGAGGTAGTGAAAATGATGGGAGGGTTGGAGAACCTCTCTTATGAGGACAGGCTAAAAGTCTCAGGGCTGTTCAGCCTGGAGAAGAGAAGGCTCCAGAGAGACCTTAGAGCTGCATTTCAGTATCCAAAGGGGACCTACGGAAAGGCTGGGGAGGAGCAGTGTAGAAGGCTCTATAGTGACAGGATGAGGGGTAATGGTTTGAAAGTGGAGCAGGGCAGATTTAGGTTGGACATAAGGAAGAAACTCTGCACAATGAGAGTGGTGAAATGCTGGAACAGGTTGCCCAAAGGTATTTAAGGTCTAACTTGCTGGAACCCTGATCCAGTTGGAGATGTTCCTACTGACTGCAGGGGGGGTTGGATAAGATGACCTTTGAGGGTCCCTTCCAGCCCAATGCATTCTATAGTTGTGTGAAAATGCCTGAAGGAGCATGAGAGGTTTCAGTGTTTATATCTGAAGTCCTCTCTTTGCTCCTCAGCCTTTATTTTTTATTAGAGTGGGACATTTCTGTGCCTGTAATGAAGAGAAATTGAGCAAGATTAGCTTTGGGGGAAGAAGGGGTGAAGATATTCATGATCTTTGGTCTGGCACAATGTGCTGCAGTTTACTGGTGGATTTTGAACTGTCTTAAGACATGATAGGAAACAAATTACTTTCTAGGGTGCTGCTGAGGACTAACAGGAGGTCTGGTTGGGTAGGAGACTGCTGGGACTGTCCCAAGGGCAGCTCTTATCAGGAAGGGGAGGCTGTTTAGAGCAAACACAGAGTTTCTTCTCAGTCCAGAGGGCACATCCCAGAGGGCAGCCGAATTAACAGTACAAATCATCCTGGTCATGAATTGAAGGACACCGACCTGGGAGGTGACATTTACAGCAGGCAACCTCTCTCCAAGGCCTCCCTGATAGAGATGTTGAGGCTTGTTTTGTCTGTGAGCAGCTAACTTTCTCCTCTTTGACCTCTTGCTGAGGGGCCAGCAGCTTCACCCTGACTTCTTCTCTTTGACTTTGTTTTTCAATTCAGCAATTCATGCCTCTGCCATCCACACCCCCTACCCTCTACCCCCTTTTTTTTTTTTTTTTAAAACCAGAGATAATTTCCCCTGCTTTGTTCTATGCATTGAGCAAGAAATATTCAACTCCTCTCTGAACCAGCATGGTGATTGCAACCCACAAGTTTCCAAAGCATCCCTGTTTTTTTTTTTTAAGCTCACTTCTGTGTTGCCTGTGTTATACTCCTGTTCACAAGTGGAAAACTCCATGCCAAAACACCCTGAGCACCTTGCTTTACCAAATGCTGCCTTTTAGAAGCAAGGTGTGACCTTAAGCGAACAAAAGCCAGGTCTCAGGAAACGTTCAGGCTGTCATCTTCTGCTGTAAGGAACAGGATTTGAAATTGAAATTGGTTTGGGGAAAAGGTTATTTAGTAGCAAGCTTGAAAGAAAGTTGAGTAACAACAAAAAAAAAACCAACAAACAAAAACCCCACCCCCAAACACAATCCCAGCAGTTTTGTTTGGCAGTGTCTAATCAAACCTGCACCCAGGGCAGCCTGTGGATGGACTTCAACCTGCAAAGAAAGTCCTGTGGGCACCACTTTGAGCTGCTGCTCTTCCAATGTGAAAAATAGGTTTGATTTGCAGGCATTGTGCTGATATCTCAGCAGTTATTTCACTCGAAGGTGAGCCCTTTAGTCAGTGTTTGGGAGAAAGCAGGCAAGGAACAGGAGTTTCAGTTTATTTCCAAGGGGGTTTGATGTTTTCCCTGCTCCATGCTCAAAGGAGTTCTGTTGAGAACTGGAATTGCTTCTCTGGCCTAGGCTGGAGACACTGCCCTGAGCAGTGCCATACAATGAAAGCAGTGTTTATGTCCTTCTACCTTAGATTCCCTCACCCAAGCTGTAAGAAGGTGGCCTCAGACCTCAGATTCATGCCCTGACAGATGCAGCCTTTATCTGCTCTGCTTCCTCTATTCAACGCCTGGGCAAAAGCTCCAAGCACAAACCTCACTGCCACCCCTTGGCTCAAACCAACCCCCTCCTGGGTTGGCAGAGCCTTTTGAGGAGCCTGGCAGCCCTTGTCCCCAGCAAGTGACCATGCAGTGGCAGGAGCTTTGTGTGACTGGGCTCAGCTGTGTGTTACTGTGAGTTTCCTGCAAAGCCTCCTTTGCCCTGTGGTGAAGAACACCCACGGCAGAAGCTGGGCACACAGGAGGGAGCAGGGCACAGCTTTACCCTGGCATCTTCTTTCACACAGGCTGTGGTGTGGCACGTCACTGCCACAGGACTCACGTCACCAGGGCCACACAGGGAGCAGGGAGGAGGTAGGGCTGCTGGGACTGCTGTTTCCCTTGGCAGAGGCACTGCCTGTCTGTTTGGCCTCCCTATTGTTTGCCTCCAAGAACCGCACAAGGAGCCGCAGAGCTGGGCTGGGGAGAGCTGCCCTCCACCAGCCACGGGCACATAAATCAGCCATGGGCACAGAAATTGGCCACAGGGATGCTGCATCTGGGCTTTGCTGGCATCACCGGGGTGTGAGGGCTCGCTGCAGGCTGCTGCTTCCATGGGTGGATGAGAGCTTTGCAGTTCTTGATGGCCATGATCAGATGGAGACCTGGTGGGAAGTGCAGAGCTCACAGGGTGAGAGCAGTGTTTGTTTACTCCAAGGCTGGATGCAGCCCTCAGCTGCTTGCTCCTCCTGTTGAACAGGATTTCAGTACCCTTCCCAAGTACCACAACTAGGTCAACCTGAGGAGAGGGCACTCCAGATGTCTACCAGCCTTTTTCTCCTTCGCTTTCTCTCCTCGTTCCAAAGCTGAATCCTTTATTTGAGCACTTTCCCAGAAACCTAAAACCCTAAAACCAAAGACTCTAAACCCAAAGACCTGGACTTGTGTCACCAACCTTTGTCCTTTGCCTGAACACCTCTCAGTCAGGGATTACAAATAGATCACCTCTGTGGTTAGGAAGAAATGTCTCTTCTGCAGCATTGCCCTGAGCACAGATACTCAGGAGGTGCTGTGGGCTCAGAAGAGGAACAGGCAACAGGCTGCAGTCTCATAGGACATGTAAGCAATGTCTTGCAAATCACTGGAGATGCAATTCCCCTCTGAATTTGGGGATGGTTAGAGAATCACAGCATGGTAGGTGTTGGAAGAAACCTCCAGAGATCATCTCCCCATGGCAGAGGAGTTAGAACTAAGTGAGCTGTGAGGTCCCTTCCAGCCCAAACCATTCAGTGAATCTATGAATTTAGTCCAGCTCCCCTGCTAAGGCAGGGCACCCACAGCAGCTCAGAAGCACAGTCCCCGGCTGGGGTTGGAAGCTCTCCACACAAGGAGACTCCACAACCTCTCTGGGCAGCCTGCTCCAGGCCTCCAGCACCTTCACAACAAAGAAGTTTCTCCTTAAGTTCAAGTGAAACCTCCTGGGTTCCAGTTTGTGCTGTCTCTGAGAACCATTGACAAGAATCCAACCTCATCTTCTTCCCCCCATTGGAATCATGGAATTGCTGAAACCTAATTGCTTTGGTTGGAAAAGACCTTGAAACTCATTCAATCCAACCACTACCCCAGCACTGCCAGGGCACCACTAAACCGTGGCCCTCAGCACCACATCTGCACAGCTTGGAAACCCCTCCGGGGATGGGGACTCCACCACTGCCCTGGGCAGCCTGGGCCAGGCCTTGACAACCTTTCTGGGGAAAAAATTGGTCCTCATGTCCAACATAACCCTTCCCGGGTACAACCCGAAGCCATTTCCTTTTGTCCTACCACCTGTGCCTTGAAAGAAGAGACTGAACCCCACCTTGCTCCACAACAGTAATGAACAGTAAGGAGGAGATGCCCTCTCAGCCTGATCTTTCCAGAGCTGAACAGCCTCTGATTGTAAGATAGATGCTCCTTTCCTCCCATCCCCATCTCTTTTGATGATCTTAGAGGTCTTTTCCAACTGAAACACTTCTATGATTCTCTAATTCTTTTGCCTTGCTTGGAAGTCATCTTGGTTTCTGCATTGGTGTGTGAGCACAAAGTGATTGGA
Source organism: Semnornis frantzii (assembly GCA_013399775.1). Lineage (NCBI taxonomy): Eukaryota > Metazoa > Chordata > Aves > Piciformes > Ramphastidae > Semnornis > Semnornis frantzii. Next base: position 31,384 of record VWYK01092202.1, on the reverse strand, counting down.
CCTTGGGGACAGGACCTCAGTTCAAAACCTGACCTCTGATGCTCCTCTAAATGCAATCTCTCAGCCTGTTCCCAAAGCCTAAGTGCTTCTGGTTGCATGTTCTGTTGATGAGAAAACTCTAACCCCCCAAGAGGGGTGGGGGGGGATGCCAAAGGTGGAGGTCAGGGATAGGATCCAGGTGGTAGTGGTGAATATGCAGGGATGCTATGAAGCACATCCTCATAATGTAATCTGGCCAGACAGAGAGAGAATGAATCAATGTCACCTTGAGTAAGCATGGAGATCAGCCTGGCCACATTCCTGAGATAGCTCTGTGAGGATCTGACACTGCTATTCATGGGAGACTTAAAACAGAGTCCAGAACCAGGGGTGTAACCCATCCTCAGGAGCAGTGGGAAAAGGAATAAGATCAAGGTCATCTCAGGAGGTTGCAAAAGAGAAGGTCAGGTTGGGTTCATCAAGTGCAAAGCAACTCAGATTAACTCCTCTGGCACGTCCAGCTCTGTGCAAACAACTGCTGCTGCTGCTGAGCTTTGGCAGCACAGTCTGCCCTGCAGAGCAGAGACCCCTTCTCTCCAGGGGTCATCTGCTGGAAGGTGCACAAGAGATGAGCAGGGTCTGTAGCAGCTCGAGGTAGAGAGCAATCTCTTAGTGCTCTTTGTACTGTGCCAAGCACTCTGCAGCTGAAACCTTCCTGGTGCTGCTTTACCGGAGAATGCAAAGGGGATGAGGAATAAAGGCTGCTACCTTTGGATGGCTTTGGGGTGATGTGTAGCTTTGAACTGAAGCTCTCCTGTGGCTTTAAGAGAATCAGGCTTCACCTCAGCTCTGAGAGGTGTCTAGGAAAACCATAGAATAGGTTGGGTTGGAAGGTGGCTTCAAGATCATCTAGTTCCAACCAGGGACACCTGCCACCAGGCTGCTCAAAGCCTCATCCAGCCTGATCTTAAACATACCCAGGGATGAAGCATCCACAGCTTCTCTGCGCAACCTGTTCCAGTGTCTCACCAGCCTCATAGTAAAGAACTTACCTTAAAATCCCAATGAAATGGCCATGGGGACTGACCATAATGCCTCAAGTCCAACTTATGTGTGACATTTTCTGCCAGGGTGAGTCTGGTGGGGAGATACTGAGGGTGCAAGAGATCCCTAAGTAGAGACCTAGGAGATATTCTGGAGCTCACTGACCTGTTGGACCTGGAGTTCTGTGTACAGTTCTGGAGCCCCCAGCACAGGAAGGACATGGAACTGCTGGAGCCAGTCCAGAGGAGGCCACCAAGATGCTGAGAGGGCTGCAGCAGCTCTGCTGTGAGGACAGACTGAGAGAGTTGGAGCTCTGCAGCCTGCAGAAGAGAAGGCTTCCAGGACACCTTAGAGTAGCTTTCCAGGATCTGAAGGGGGCTACAGGAGGGCTGAGGAGGGACTATTGACAAGGTCCTGTAATGACAGGGCAAGGGGCAATGGGTTTGAAGTGTCAGAGGGGAGATTGAAAGTGGATGTTAGGAGGAAGTTGTTTGCAGTGAGGGTGGTGAGACACTGGCACAGGTTGCCCAGGGAGGTTGTGGAGCACAGAAGCACAGAATGTGATCTGTGATCTGTGCTTCTGTGCTCCATGACCTTCCTGGAGGTGCTCAGGACCAGGTTGGACGAGTCCTTGAGTGACCTGTGCTAGTGGGAGGTGTCCCTGCCTATGGCAGGGGGTTGGAACTGGATGAGCTTTCAGGTCCATTCCAACCTAAACCATTCTATACCTTGGGTCACAGCTTCCACATAGGTTCCTCTACCTCACCTAAAGCTCCCAGTAGAAAGGGCTGATGAAAGCCTTCTCTCTGCCAACACAGCCCCACTAAACACTTCCAGAGTTCTGCTGCTTATGGGATGTAGGGGGAAAACCCATCCCATCCCTAATTGTCACGTTCAAGTCTTGTGCAGACAGAGATGTGTTCCATATGGTGATGGGATCCAAGCTGCCCTGCTTGGCACAGCCAAGCAGAGGGATGGGAAAATGAACCATTTCATTGTATGGATGTCATAGTACTGGAGTCATTTTCTTAATCCTGGAGCTGGAAGTAAATGCAGAAAATAATGAATTTCCAGTTGGCTGGGGATGATTCAGGGCAGTTAGGAGTTGGAGGGCAAACAGATGAAGGAGGTTCTCATTTTCAGACTAAACAGGACATATCTGAGTGGGTTGGAAGTTTGTTGGTGTGGGCTCAGGAAGATTTCAGCCAGATGAGTGTTTGGCCCCACGTTATGAAATGGGATTCCAAAGCCTCTTCTTGCTTTCAAGGGAATACTTTCTGAGGTGTGAAATTGAACTATAGAATCCAAGCAGGGTCCAAGCTGGGTCCAGACCTGATGCCTTCTTCTGCTCATGGAACCATAGAAGTGTTTGGTCTGGAAAGGACCTCCAAGGTCAATGAATCCAACAATCACCCTATGGCCATCAAACCATGTAGCCCAGGTGCCATGCCCACAGGTTTCTTGAAGACCTCCAGGGATGGGCACTCCACCACCACCCTGGGCAGCCTGTGCCAATCCCTGACCACTCTTGCAGCAAAGAAATTTTTCCTAGTAGCCAACCTGAACCCCCTCTGGCACAATTTCAGACCATTTCTTCTTGTTCTAATGCAGTAGAACCATAGAACCATAGAACTGTTGAGGCTGGGAGAGAACTTTGATGTCTGCTTTTCCCTGAAAATCCCACATTTTGACCAGCACCTGCTGCCTGCTGGAAATGGCTGCAGTGTACCCCATGGGAAAGGCACATCTCTTTCTTCTGCAGGGTTCTCATGCTCCTATGCCTGTGTTTGCTCCTATCCCACTGCAACATTACTGCAGCACTAAACTCCTGGAGTTATTTGCTGGCACTGCCTATTCTTGGAGATGGACAGGGGCACTCTGTGCTGGGTTAAGAACTGGTTGGATGGCTGGGCACAGGGAGTGGTGGTGAATGGTGCCACATCCAACTGGCAGCTGTCACCAGTGGTGACCCTCAGGGATCAGTGCTGGGCGCAGTCCTGTTCAATATCTTCATTGATGATCTGGATGAGGGGATTGAGTCCAGCATCAGTGAGTTTGCAGATGACACCAAGTTGGGAGCATGAGTGGATGTGTTAGAGGGCAGGAGGGCTCTGCAGAGGGACCTGGACAAACTGGATGGGTGGGCACAATCCAATGCCATGAGTTTTAACAAGGCTAAGAGTTGGATTCTGCACTTTGGCCACAACAACCCCAAGCAGTGCTACAGGCTAGGGACAGAGTGGCTGGAGAGCAGCCAGGCAGAGAGGGACCTGGGAGCGCTGGTAAAGAGGAGCTGAAGATGAGGCAGCAGTGTGCCCAGGTGGGCAGCAGAGCCAATAACATCCTGGCCTGGATCAGGAGCAGTGTGGCCAGCAGGAGCAGGGCAATCCTTCTGCCCCTGTGCTCAGCACTGCTCAGGCCACACCTTGAGTGCTGTGTCCAGTTCTGGGCCACTCAATTCAAGAGAGATGTTGAGGCACTGGAAAGTGTCCAGAGAAGGGCAGCAAGATTGATGAGGGGCCTGGAGCACAGCCCTGTGAGGAGAGGCTGAGGGAGCTGGGGGTGTGCAGCCTGCACAAGAGGAGGCTCAGGGCAGAGCTCATTGCTCTCTGCAGCTACCTGAAGGGAGGTTGGAGCCAGCTGGGGTTGGGCTCTGCTGCCAGGCACCCAGGGACAGAACAAGAGGACACAGCCTCAAGCTGTGCCAGGGCAGGTTCAGGCTGGATGTTAGGCAGAAATTCTTCCCAGCAAGAGTGATTGGCATTGGAATGGGCTGCCTGGGGAGGCGGTGGAGTCCCCATCCCTGGAGGTGTTTAAGAGAAGGCTGCATGAGGCACTTAGTGCCATGGGTTAGTTAATTAGAAGGTGCTGGGTGCTAGGTTGGGCTTGATTGGAATCTCTTAGAGGTTTTTTCCAGCTTGTTTAATTCTGTGATTCTGTGGAGGACATCAGGACAGCCTCACCATGGAGGCAGCTATGTGAAGGTGGAAAGCAGAGTGCCTGTTGTGGGACAGACATCCACATGGCACTTGCACACCATGAAGCCACAGAGAAGAGCTGAGGCATGGGAACAGAGCTGTCAAACCAGCATCCCACATCTGAGCCCAGCACTGCTCCACATTTGCCAAGGGTTTCCCAGACAGATGTGAGCTGTGGGGCTCGTGTCCAGCCTTGCTGGAGGCTGACAGGCACTCAGCACTGCTGTGACAGGCTTGTGGTAAGGGCAGCAGTTACCAGAACTGTTGAATCTACCACAAACACAGTTTGTTGGGTTGGCACATCCCTTCCTAGTCACCAGCCTGGCTGGGAAGGCCACAGATCTACTCCAATCAGGAATCCTGGAAATGGGAAACACAGGTTAACTCCTCTCACCTCAGATCTTTGAGGATCAATGTCCAGGTGTGCTGGTTTGAGGCTAATTGGAATATTTTAATAGATAAAATTAGACTATAGGCTGTGAAAAGCAAACACTGGTGATGTCTGCTGCACTCACAGGCTTGCTGAGATGTGTAAGAACAAGGACACAAACACAGATAACACAGAGTCTCTTGGTCTCTCTGGGAGCAGTGGGTGTTCTCCTCTCTGCTAACCTAACTGACCACCCTGCTTCTAACCCTCCTTGCTGATCCTCCAAACTCACCTCACACATAAACCAAACCCTGGGATAAGGTATAGGAGTGGGGAGAAGGTGGAAGGGTGGTTGGGAGCCCCTCCTGGGCACTCTTATTTCTGGGAGGGGAGTTGTGTTTCTGTATTACCTTTAACTTGTCTATGTCTGTAA
>VWYK01092201.1:1645-15073 GCA_013399775.1 Semnornis frantzii | reverse complement strand
CGCATGCTGTGTCACACATGGGCTTCCTACACAGTGCACACACACACACCCCACACCCCACGCATGCTACGTCACACGTGGTCCTTCCCACACAGGACACACACACACACACACACACACACACACACACACACACACGCATGCTGTGTCACACGTGGGCTTCCCGCACAGCACACCCCCACACCCCCACGCATGTTGTGTCACCAATGGCAGGCCAGTTGCCCATACCCCTTTGGCCCAGTCCCCAGTCCCCACTTCCTGGAGCCCAGGGGGTGCAAGCCCTTTCCCTTTATGCCCTTTGACTCTCTAATTCATCTCTACTGGATGGTGAACCCCAACCCCAGCCTTCTTGGCCTGGAAAGGACAATGGCTACTGTTGCCTGGGACTTGCTGTGCCACCAGGCAGGCCCAGGGCTCTGGGCATCTCTGCTGCCCAGCCCTGCCTGCAGATGGGTCTGGTTCCTTCCCAAAAGAGATCAGGTCATTGGGGACAGACACATTGTGATCAGTGGTTTGAATGCTCTCAGGAACCAGAAGCCCACAGGACACATCTGTCTTGCAGCACAGACGCTGCTGAAGTGTCACAGCTAAGACCAGTTTTAGTAGCAAACTCCACTGGCAGGACAGCACATCTCAGACTTCAAACCTGTCCTTCTGTGTCAACTTTACAAAACAGTATCCCCTGCTACAATGCATGTATGTCTTTAAAACAAAATGCACTAGCGCGGAAACAACAACCCTGGCTGACGCTTGCAGAGCACCTTTCAGTGAAGCAGATCCCATGGGATTTCTTAAGGCTTTTCAAGTCAGTTGTATGATGCTGCAGGTTTTCACAAGCATAGATAAGAGCAAAGTTTGAGTTTCCATGTATGTGGTTTCTTCCATTCACTGACAGCTGTGATGGGTCAAACACTGACAGGGCACAGAAGCAGTTCTACATAGCAACACTGCAGAGGAAGGAAGCCTGCTATGGCAGTGCAGGAGGGAATTCATGGGAAGCACAATACAACCACTGAAGTTTGAAAAAGAGGGAAGAAGCAGTAAGTCAGAAATGCTGTTCCCCCAACACATAACAATAGGACTGCAAAAGATATTGTACCATAGTACATATTGCAGAGGAGAGCAGGGGATTTATGGGCATAAATTCTGCAAATCCTTTCCTTTCTTTGAATGACTGAAGCTAGATCCCAATCTCCTTAACTATAAAACAGGGCTCAGCAGGAATGGAAAAATCCAATGCATTCTATGACTATCACTTCTATCACTTGTTTAAGTAGTCTGCCAGATGACAGGGGTAGATATGAATTCAATAGATAACACTGAAGTCCCAGAAATAGTTATTTCAAGTATTTTTTAAATCACAAGGTGGGAACAATTTCTCACTTCCCATTTGGACATGTGCTGTGTTCAAATCATCCTTAAGGTGGTTCTGTTCACGGTTCTGCACATGTCTATAGCAAACAGAGACAGTCTGTGCATTATGGATGTGAATCTAGGCTGGCTCACATCCACCTTAATCAAAACAACTCCAGCAAACTCAGATTTATGCAGGTTTACCTCAAGACTTAAATGTGAGAGATTTTCAAAGAAAAAATCCACCTCACAACACTGATGTTTCCACAACAGATAGCAATCTCATCACTAATGGAAAAATGTCTGTACGAGCCTGGTCTTAGTTGTGTAGGTACAAACATTCTGTTGGCACGTTCTCCTTGTAAGAAACCAGATCAATCCCCAGCAGACTCATCTGTCATTTCCAGCAGGAGTACAGGAGGACCAGCTCTGGGCACTTGCATTTTAAAGTCTTTTGCTGCCTTACTCAGTGTAACCTAAGTCAGTACATGGGAAGAGTCCTCTGCAGCTAACAGCTCTAAGAGAGGGGAAAACAACTGTCAAAAGGAAAGGGAATAGAGACAGAAAGATACAAAGAAAACAGTAAACTTGTAGGGACTGTAAACATTCTCGTTAGTACCCAAATGTTTGCAAGGAAAGTCAAACAAAATTTAGTTTGTATTAGCTTGCTAAACTGCCAGGCTATAATAAAACCTTTCTCCATTCCTGACTGGGAAATGCAGACATGCTGTACTTTTTTAAAGTCATTTGAAGACTTTCATAATCTTGTGAACATCTCACCTGCTTGTTCAGAGTGACCATTTTCCTCTGAGAAATGACTTATCCATCTGCCATTTCAGAGACCTCCTAAGCTAACTTGCATCTTCTAAACTTTCTTTGTTGTGTCAACATTTCTAATGTACTTTATTTTTTAAGCAATGCTTTTTTTTTCAGAGAAAATTTAGAACAATGTCATATATTCTGAGGAAGGAAAAATAAATAGAAATGATTGTTTGGCAAGTTAGAGACTTCAATTTCGCATTGCAGAATCCCAAACAGGATTCTTCCACTGCTGAGAGCATTGAAATCTCACTTACCTACATTATTAAAACATGCCCCTGGCTAAGGGAAAAGAATTGAGTACTTTTGCTCAGTAAGGTTATGGAGAAGACCTCCTGAAATCCTGAACTTGAAGGCCTTATGTAAACCTTGGGAATTAAAAACATCCTTGACTCACACTGACAATATTCATGTTAAAAACTCATATGGCAGTATTATAAAGCACAGTAACCATAACTAAGTTTGGCAGAAGTGAGTAATGAAAACTTGTGCTTGTTCCTTTTACACCCTGAATCAACCAACCACTCGTCCTATTAGAAAAACCCATTTTTGCAGAAAAGCTCAGGCCTGGAACAGACCTTTAAGATGACAATTTCTGACAAAACCCATTACTGCTGATAGCTGTGACCCCTTCACACAGATGCCCAGAGTCAGAGCTCCTGTCTGAGAGCCTTGCCTGGTTGGATTAGGAGCTCCATGACTCGTCCTCTGTATCAGTGCTTGTGTTTTCCCCTTGTCCTTTTCACACTCAAAAGGCCCATTCCTCTGGATTCCACCCTCCATTAGGACTGCCTAGAAGTAATTATAGGCTTAATGAGGATATGCTTTAGCATTAGAGGACTGTTTATCTTTTACCTCTCGCCAGAGGCACAAAATGTTTTAGCACATCCTGATCTTTCTGCCTTTCATCTCTTTAGATAAGCCTCCTGATGGAGGTACTTTTTCTGGTACATTCCTGCCAGCTCTTTGTAGAGAGTGCTTCCGTCTGACGCTATCCCAAACCTACTGATGCCAAACGGTGAAGCAGTGACCCAACCACATCTAAAGAACTATTGCTGACAGACGCCACCCACTTTCGTTAAGTTCGTTTGGGGTTTTGGTGATGGTAGTGGTGATTTTTTTTCTGGAAAAGCAAGGAAAACAAGATTCCCTTTCAAACAAACCCAGGGCCAAACCCCTGGTGAAAAATCAAAAGCTTTCATCAGCAACAGGAACTACAATACCGCCTAACCATTGCAAGGTTTCAAATGCCATTCACATCTCAAATGTCCCACAGTGCACCTGAAGCAGAGGTGTGCCCCAAAGCCACAGGCTGATGTGGTTGTAGGTGCACTCTGCCCTTGCTCTGAGGAGGTCCACAGGGAGCCTGCAAACACTCAGTTTCAGTTACAAAACTGACATCAAGATGCCAGTACCACTGCTGTCACAGGACAGCAGGATACCTGGCTTTCACCTCAGTGTTGGCTTGTTAACATAACATAGCCATTGGACAGTAACATTCTCCTTAAGGCAGTGAGGAACACAGTGCTCTTCTCCAATCTGAAAAGTACAGGCACACGAAACAGCTTTCAAAAGGTTCACACGGATGAGTGCTTTTTCTCCCCATTCTGGTGTGAAAATGATGAAAAGACAATATAATTACAAGGGGTTTTATGATACTGAATTTGTTTTGGAACTGAAGACACAAAGCAGTCACTTCTAATTTATTTTTTTTCTTTCCAAGTTCATTCTTTATTTAGTAAGGACTATCAATTTTTTTTCAAAGTAGTAATGCATTCAAGACCAATAAAATTCAATTGCAAAATACTTTCAGAAGCATCTTAAGTGCAATCATTAAGTCACCAAATAAAACCATCTAGTCTAAGTTGTATTAGAGAAGGGATGAAGTTCTCAAACCACAAGGGAATTGTTTCCAGGACCAACACTTCCATCCAAGATGCTGCAAGGTAACTCCGAGAAAATAATCATTATCCTGCTTGTTACCCTGAGCTGGGGCAGAGGGCAGCAGTTTGGCTTTCCCCCTGTGCTGCCAAAGCAGTGCCACTTCCACAATCAGCCCACTCACGGGAGCTGTGTCTGAAACACTCTGACTTTGACAGGGCTTTCCACTTGCCTTGGACCATTGCTGCATGGATCCATACCACTGGCGATAACTTGCAGTTTCAGATGGCTGCCACAGAGAAATTCAGCAAGGGATCAGCGACAATTCCCTATTTCACCTCCCTGAGTAAAAAGCTGTTTCCCTTAATTCTCTGCTCAGCCTGATTTATAGTGGGATAAAGCTGTGTTTGCAACTTAGTCTCTTCCATTTTCTGACTTTCCTAAATTCCTACATTTGCCCATAACATCCTGTGAAGAGTTCCCAACCAAATTAGAGCCTGTAAATAAACCTAAACTAGTTCTGTATATAGTAGTCTGAGGGCGAGTTTTTCAGGAAAATAAAAATATTCTATTTTTATCATTCGTACCTCAGCTAACTAATACCCAACCTCTACAATAAACAATACACATATTTATTAAATTCAAGTCTTCTTAAGCCCTTGCCTTAAATATTTTTTAGAAGAAAAGTAATAATAGTGCTCTTTAATTAAAAAAAAAAACATTTGAGGCAACTGAGGATGACTTGGAAACTGAAAAGTTTACTTGGAGTAGCCAAGTGAAGAGACCACACATGGTCACAGAATCAGCCCCTAGCTCCCCACCGCTTTGCATTAACGAAGCACTACTCTGCAAGCCTGAAGCCCAATGCTTACTCAGGATTCAAAACTACATTCCAGTTTCTGGAACCAGAAATTAGCAATTTTAGCTCATATGATTAAAATTGTTTCATTAAAAGAACAAACAAGACATAGTAATTCCCCAAGACTGCTTTTGGTGAGCCCAGAGAAAGCCAGAGACTACCTGTGCTGCAATTCCACAGTAAAAGGAAAACAAAGGACCTGCACCACCTGTGGTGTCTTCATTCCCCACGCATATTTCTAATGATTTCTCAGCTAATTCAAACATCCATAAATGTTTCAAAGCAATTCGCTTATCATGAAAGCATTGTTTGCCTAGTCATGCATGCCACAGTGGAAAAAATACTAAGGTAGGGCACAGAGCTGATACTGCAGGGAGAGAATTTCTCTCAGTGTTCTGCTTGAGAGAAAGGACAGAGTCTATAGAGTTTGTTTGTGATGTGGTGATACCTACAGGCACACAAGAAGTCCAAACTGGAACGGTACTGTACAAACTCATCTTGAAATTAACGCAAAATATATTTTATTGGACCTGACTTGCAGTCTGATTTCATATTAAGCAAGATTCCCATCACAACAGCTTTTTGCATGTAAAATATAGAATTTCCAAGTCAAAATCAATGTCAAAGGTGTAACAGCAAATACCTCCCAGCGAGCTTGTGATAAAGAACCGTCCTCAGACAACAAAAACTGAATACAAGAGGATGCATCAATTATTGCTACACAAACTAGATCAAAAGATCAGCACATAGCTGATATATTCACAGTTGTTCATGTAGCGTGACAATGGAAAGGGCTAAGATGATATTAGACAATACAACAGCATGCATTCAGTTTTTAACAGATCATGAAAATGTTTTCTGTGCTCACAACCAAGGGAAGTTGCAATGCTACTGACACTGCAGTTGATTGTTGTTCAATGTGTTTAAAAAAAATGCTATAATTAAGAAATTGCTGGGCCTCTGTCCATTTTGTTCTACCCTGCTGCCCCTCGCTTCTTTAGAGAATTGAGAAAATTCATTGAAAATGTGGCAGATAGCGAGGGGAGAAAAATGGTTGACTGGTTGAAAGTAGGCATTATTTGTACAGATGGAGCACCTGCTGTGACTGGCAAGAACAGCCATGTTGCTTTGCAAGAAAAGGTTTTGGATCAAAAGCTATCAAAATACATTTGTATCCACTGAGATTTTTTCCCGATGCAAAGACTTTAGTTTCTTACACATCTAAATCCTGTCATCTCCTACTCTAGCAAAAAACATATTTACACACAAGAACTGCCAATGAGTATACCATGTGGCTGATGAAAACGATGAAAATACATATTCAATGCCTTCTGTCAAAGGGTGAAAACTATGAACAATTCTGCAAAGAGAGAATCACGTGAACAGAAATTAATTCTTAAATGACAACAGTCTACTTAAAACCAAGAGTAGGACCCAGAGGAGGGCCATGAAGATGCTGAGGGCTGTAGCAGCTCTGCTATGAGGACAGGCTGAGAGAGTTGGGGTTCTGCAGCCTGCAGAAGAGAAGGCTTCCAGGAGACCTTAGAGTAGCCTTCCAGTACCTGAAGGGGGCTACAGGAAGGCTGGGGAGGGACTATTGACAAGGTCTTATAATGACAGGACAAGGGGCAATGGGTTTGAAGTGGCAGAGGGGAGATGGAAACGGGCACAGGTTGCCCAGGGAGGTTGTGGTTGCTCCCTCCCTGGAGGTGTTCAAGGCCAGGTTGGACGAGGCCTTGAGTGACCTGTGCTAGTGGGAGGTGTCCCTGTCTATGGCAGGGGGTTGGAACTGCATGATCTTTGAGGTCCCTTCCGACCTTACCATTCTATGATTCTATGATATCACAGTTTTGCAGCCTTAATACGTACTTAAAGGGAAAGGACTGCCTGTTTACTGCATACTATCATCCATGTGCTGTTTTTAAGTCAAAGTTCTTATTCTGTGGTGTGCACCGTGTGTGACAAATGACATCTGAAGGTCTGAACAATACTGTGATGTGATATTTTTGGAGTTGCTTCGCTCTAAGTTTGAAGATGCCAGAAAATAACAATTTCCCATTCTTATCTCATATTTCACGTCACGTAAACCATTTTCACTGAAACACCTTGAAATCTCTAAGCATTAAAAAAGGGAAGATAACCTTGCAGCAGCAGAGTGAAGATCAATACTCGTATCTACAGAACGGGACCATGCACATTCAAAACCACCAATATGTGAGTATGACTACCTACAAGCAGTCTCCTTTGATATGTGCCTTCCCTTTCAGCACTTGTGCAGACTACAACAAGCACATGTTCATGAACTCTACTCTACAATGTTCTATTGCAAACTTTGTGAAAAATAGACCATTCAAAACCTGCCAATCCTCATTTAAATAACTTGGTGTTTACAAAGTTGAAAACAAGGGCAAAAAAGGAACACTATTTGAAGGTTGGGATGGCAGTTGTATTCTGTTAACTTCATTTCAGGAGCAAAAGAACTAAGAGCCATTCTCACTTTCAATATTAATAGCAACAAATTAGACTTAATACAGAAGAATCAAGACAAATCTCAGAGACCATCTGCAGGATACCTAGGAGAAGAACCCACCAAATCCTATCCAGACTTGCTAGAAAGACTGACCTCTGGATTTACTGACTCTCAATCTTGTGAACAATTTGCCCTCTTTGAGTGTTTTCCCTCTTCTGGAGCTCCGACATTTGCACATATTGATTCAAGATTTTTGTTTGTGGTAAAACTAATTTTGCTTAGATGGAGGAAAGTGTAACAGAACATCACCATTTCAAAACGAAACTTCAGACTTCAAAAAGCACCACAGAACCTGTGTTCAGAAGTGTATGAAAAAAATGCTAGTGATGTTTTGGAAATGGACATCAGACTGTGGTAATTTTCATTACACAAGACAAAATAAAAATGGGTTAAAAACTCAAGAATTAAAACACTGCTATCTCAAACTGATTTTGCTTTTATGTTCATAAGCTGAAGTTTCCCCAGGTAAGACATATAACCACCATCACTTGATCAACCACGTATGAACTAGCAAGCAATTTCAGCTACAATTTCTGTGTAGTTCTAAGAGAAAGCAGCACTTGGCCTCTGTTCTTAAAAGTTCACATGCATAAAAAGTTCACTTGCACAAACTGAACCATACTCTCATTTTTTAATTGTCACATTTTTACAGCAGCACACAGCATAGATTGGTCTAAATGTCAGAAGGTTTCATCCTTTTCCTGCAAATTATTCACGTGGGCATAAAAACATAGACAAAAATACAGAAGTCCACAAATAATCTGCATTAAGAAAATTGTGTCAAAGCAACATACATCTGTAATCTAGTTGAGGGAAGAAGCCCTCATGTACTAACTAGCCCACTAACTACCAGTACAAGCATACCAAACCCCTAGCTGCTCAGCCAGCCCAATGCTGAATACCCAGGATTCATTCTCCCATACAAAATACCTTTAGTTAGTACAGTTGCAAAAGACAGTTTTGATAAACTGCAGAAAAACACTCCCTTTAAAATCGATGCTATCATCTGTTGGAGGAAGAAGTAACTTTCACTGCAGCTTTGACAGAGAAGAAAATTTTAATGCAATTATATCTAACAACATTCTCCAAATAACGCCTTTTAAGAAAACCTGTCACTAAGGCATGCCACCTTTAAAAACACATGCCTTGTTAACTGAGCTTGTACATCCAAAGGATAAAACAGGCACGTGAAGTGACCTTCCAGGAGAACACTGTGTCAGATTTCCACAATTTTGAGTAAAATGCAGGGTGTTAAGCACCACAATATATGGATTTAATACAGATACTATTTTTCAATTGAAAACTTAATGAAAAATTTAAATCCATTCCTTGCCCCTTTAATCCCTTCCTGTCCACCTTCTATTTTCTTTATGCGTTGTTTCCCCTTCCCAACTTTCTTTTTGTATTGTCTCTCCTTTTAATGTCACTTTATAATCACACTTTTCATTTATTGTTCCTTAAATAATTCAACTGTCTGCATTTGCTTTCCTGCTTCCAAGCCAGAATAGCATCCTTTTATGTGCTATCACTCATTTATATCACCTTTCACTTTCTCATGTTACCATACCTTTATAGCACCATTTGGCAGGCAGAGATCAACTCTTTTTTTCTTCTCAAAGGATGTTAGCAGCTCTAAGAAAATGCTATTTATGAAGGCAAAAATTCATTTAAAACATACACTAGCTAGCTGAACTGACCCTGAAAAGCAGAGGCAAATCTTAAATGAGTATAACAAAATCTGCAGTACTAATTTTCATCTCTAAGTAAAAATTGCAATTATCCAGCTCAAGCTATCTCTGCAAAGGCCTTTTATCACCTTCATTTATGTGACAGGCATTTTTATCTCCTTCCCAGCTGTGAAGCTGAGACACAGAAAGCCAAGTTCAATCCCTCAGCAAGGCTTCTAGGCCCAGTGAAATCAACCAAAACACCTTGGTGCAAAGTCACTGCCATCTCCATCCTTCACAAAGGAAAACTATCCAGTTCAGCCACGACTTTCTTCTGATTTTGCCCTATTTTGAGGGCATCTGGCCTTCTTCATCTGTTTCCATTTCTCTCTTTTTATCATCTTTCCAAAATTTTGTACCTTTTAGAGAAAGAAATCTCATTTTAATTCAGCCACTACTGGATTTTCCTTACTAATGGAAAGTAGAACTGAGAAGCTGTACTGATCCTTATAGTAAAAGGCTTTTTGTATGCCCAGTGTTGAAGACAGTACAGAAAGAAGCTACTTTTAAAAAAATAATCTGCTTGCTGAAGGTACTCAATACAGCATTTATATATCCAGGGGAAGAGGAATAAAAGTTACTTTCTTTTTTAGTAGAAGTAGGTATTGTATTTATTCTTCAGGGTTCAAACCAAGTAAGTCTCCATGTAGCCAGCATCAGCTACAAATGCTTCTTAGTCTACAAAGGTAAACAATGCAAGTCATCAATGGCAAGTACGGACACAGACACCACTTACCCACAGAAATCTTTATGAAGCAGGAGCATACATCTTTAAATATTGTGAAATAATGAGATCCTGCTCTGCAGTGGGTTTGGCAACTGTTCATCTAAACCAGGAGCTCAGCTGAAACAGCAAGTAAAACCAACACCATACCTTACTGCACCCACATCTCCATCCTGCACTGAGACCAGCAGAGTACACGTGGATGAAGCAACACAGAAACTACTTTATGGGAAGAGCTGGATGAAAACTATCAGAGATTTAAATTCACCAGATGAGAAAAGTTCTAAATTTGATACAACACATCAGATTTCAGAGCAGAAGGCACACATTGTTCATGTATGTACTTATAAATTGTAAACACTTATTGAATATGCTGAGAAATTCCTGTATCCTTACTGCTTGCAGTTTCTGTTGACATACTGACATTGGACTCATAGCAGCACTGAAGTCCTCTAACCAGAACTGCACTTTTCAGAGATTACTTTAGAAAATAAAGTAACATTTATAAATGTTTGTCCTGACAACCCAAGGTAAATGTTACATATTCTATAAACTTGAATAATTTATTCTTGGATCACAATATCATCCCTTTCAAGTATGGTTCTATCTAGCTTAAGTTTTGGCGTTTTTTATTTCATAGCTCCATGACAATATTCTCTAATTTTGCAAGTAAATGTTACTGGATGAAGCAAAATTATTAAAAAATATTTTTACTAGCCACAGAACTCTAATTTCACCTGCATTCTCGAGTAAGGCTTGATTCAAAGACCATGCATGCAAATGACAACAGGGACAATAGTTACATGCAAATCTTTTAAGTCTTCGCAAATGCAACATTCTACTCTGAGGAAGAGCAACTTCCTTAGTCTATCTTCTGATTAACTGAAATGGTAACGACAAATATTTCTAGCCATATTTCTGCTTGGTTAAATTATTCATTTCATTAAAGAGCTTAAAATCTTCCTAACAGTGAGCCACATATCCCTTGTGTTACTTTCATATATATTCCTGGTGAAGTGACAGGAGAAATAAGGATTAAGCAGCAAGATTCAGGAGCACCTCTCTGCTTCACTGAGCATCTAGATGTGATTTTGCAATAAAGCAATTAATTTTCTCTGTACCTAGCCAAGTCAGCCCTTTTGAGTAAGCTGAATTTTATAAATTTCAGCTCTACTGCTTGGAGGTTATTTCTCAAGCTAATGTATCAGGCATTTGCTCTGAAGTTACTCTTGACTCAGCTTCAGTGTGAGCAGTAAGTGGTTTTGGTTTCCCAAATGACATTGTAATGCACACTGAAGAGACAAATCAGAAATGTACCCTTAAATAAATCCTGCTGTTCTGTTAATCTTTGGCAAAACTCTCATGGACTTCATTAGCACAGGACTGGATCCAGAGCATGAACTTATATGCTTACTAAATGACACTTCTTTTTTTTATTTATCTCTCATTTGAAGCAAACACATTGATTCTTGACAGTTACAGATACAATTCACTCAGACCCTGATCTCCAAGATACTGAGCAGTTTCAACTTCCTCTAAGGCAATGGAGAACTCCACCTACCCATAGAAGCTCATCCTAGTTGAGCTAAAGTTGTCATAAATTTTACAGCAGACCTCAGAAAAAGCAAGATCAGGGCTCAGTGATGCAACCATCAATAGCTAAACAAATGTTAGAAAGCTGGACTTAATCTCAGGTTCGGCTGAAATCAAAGACCTCTCATTAGCACCTATGGGCACATCCTCACAGAGTGCTGTACACTGGAAACATCTGACAATGGGGCCGAGCTTCAGTCACCAGACTGTAAGAACAACCCTGTCGGAACACATCACAACTCTGCAGGAACTGAATTAGAAAGTTTCTGAACAGGTTCTGAAGGTTTTGTAAATTAGTTCAGTCACAGCTTAAATACTTGCTTTTCCTCTGAATCAAAACAGAAGTTCACTGTAGACCTGTCTTTTTAAACTACGCTACTAAGAACAGTAGCAGCAGGTGAGCCGCACCAGCGGCGTGGTGCTCTGTATCACAGCCTTCAAGTTGCCGCTCAGCGGAGCACGACACCCACGCTGCAACCTAAACGTACAAGTTACATTGCTACAGAAAGAAATTGTTGCCAGTTATTTTTCAACATTCGCAAAAGGCTATCCTAGCCAGAACTTTTATCTCAAAAAGTACACATTTTCCTTTTCTTGCAAAACCTAGTAACGTTCTCTCACAGATGTGGGGTTTTTCAATAGTTAACAACCATTACAAAATGTATTAGCTTATTTTTTTCATTTTCACATATAAGCAAATACCTCTGGCTCACTTCTTTGAAAGGAGCACTAAATACCGTTTGCCTCATTGTCATGCTTTTCAAGTAGTTGGTTTATTTAGGCATTTCAAGTTATTTGGCCAGTTTCACTCTGTCATCACACCACCTCTGTCCAGGGACATTCAGAAAGAGTGGTAAGCTGCAGCCTAAAGCACTTTGCAGTTTTCTAATCAATACTCTAAAATCTTCTGATCTTTGAAGGAGGCACTAAGAAAGAAAGAAGAACACCCACTGGCATATCCGAGTCATTGTCCAAATGTTTGGAACGGGAATTCTGGACGCGTACATCGCCAGAACGGCGAGCGCAAAGCCTGCAGTTCACAGGGCTCGAACACAGCACACACGGAGCAGCCACCACACGCTCGCAGGAATCCTAACATTTCTGCGCGGGCCCTAAGGTCGCGGCCCTGCCCTACTGGGGCGCAGTGCCGCCCGGAAGCCCCTCCCGCGGCTGCGCCCGCCCCTCCGGAGGCTAGACCTGTCACCAAGGGAGCCCCAGCGAACCCCGCGACGGTCGCGCCCGGTGCCTTAGCGGGCAGTGGGGGCGGGCGGGCAGCCGGCGGCTGCCCCTGCAGTCTCTGCAGTCCGACTGTCGCCCATTTGTTGCTCGCGTTCAGGCGGAGCCGCTCTCTCATCACAGCCACCGCCGCCCGCTCCGTAGCAACCGGTCCTGGTAGGTTTCAAAGTGGAAAAATCCCACGGCAACACACATGGCGTCTTCCTACCACTGCCTGCCTCCCCCGTGCCCCGTTCCGCTCCCCAGCCGCCGCTTGCATGCTGATCAGAGCGACCTCCGACAGCCCGCCCCGCACGCTGCCGGGGAACGCAGCAGCCAGGCGCCTCGGACACACACGGGAGTGCGCCTTTTTTCTTTTTTATTTTTAATTTTCTTTTTTTTCTTTTTCCCTTCTCCTTTTCTGCTGTTGCTCTGGTACGGGATTGGGGGCCGCGATTCTCAAATCCCTCGCTTGCTCCCAAGATGAGGGTGACAGCCCCCTCCCTGCAGCCTCCACCCCTTGATTCCCTTCCCTCCCCACTGCTGCCTCGGCAGAGCCTCGACCCCGTGCCCCTCTCCCCTCCCTGGCACTCACGGGCGACGGAGTCTTGCCAGCACGGGCCGTGGGAGGTAGTATCTGCGCTGGCGCTCACCGATCTGTTGTGGGCAACGCGGCACGGCGCGGCAGCAGCCCCTGGGCAGTAGCAGTGCTTCTTCCCTCCCACCC
>VWYK01092198.1:9556-26287 GCA_013399775.1 Semnornis frantzii | reverse complement strand
AACCCTTACCATTCTGCGATTGTATTTACAAAGTAGGTTACTGGAAATACATATAATACATACTTTAGTATGATTGATTGTGTAAATAGCTGCAGATACTGTTGTTGGTATCTTAATATCTTAAGAGCTACAGCAGATTGATTGCATGCTTACATAAAGCTTGTACCTGCATATTTAGGATTTTGATAATGGTGAGGGTAAACAGCAGCCAAGAGTTTGGGTATTCCCTTACCTTGGTGGCTTACTTGACAAACCTGGTATGTTCCCAGAGAGGGGGGAGGTCAGACAAGTCCAGACAACACTTCTTCATTTCAGTGGCCACCAGAGGTTGCTGCAGAACGGCCGACAAGGCCAGGGATTGGTTTTGAATTCTAAGCTGAATCCTGAAGTTAGCAACAAATTGCACAGTTCAGGTTCTGACGTGATTATATTCATTTTAAATGGAGTTGAAGCAGAGGTTAACCTTGACTTCTTATATATGTTTATTTCATTATAGAAAAATACTTCTCTGTGTGCCAGTATAATTGTGGGGATCAAAATACATTGGTTCAGCATCCACATTTCTCTGACTTCCTGTGAAGGAGGTTCTTAGACCAAAGATGGATTTTTCTAGTGTGTGCTGGCTAGCACATAAAACTTTGTGTTGTTAAAATTATAAAAACATTTAAAAAACCATTAAAAATCAAACTGCTTTTCTCGATTATGTATTACTTATGCATATATCAGTTCAATAAAAATATATGCATTATGGGAAAAGTTAGCTTCAGAATTATACACATGTAATAGTTCTTAAATGGTTCAAGTGTGCATTAGAAACAAGAAAACTAAATCAAGAAGTAAACCTAAAACCTATGGGGGGGAAAAAATACCACCTGGAAGAATATACTCAAGAGGCTAAATGGTAGGTATTGTGTGACATATCTGTGATAATTTAACATCACAGATGAATATATGCTGTTTCAATCAAAGTGTGCTGTGACAAAAGTACATAGAACTTTATGAAGCATAGTAGCAAGCACTTTCATTGTTTGTTTAGAATGTTTAAGCACCTTTATTTATTTTTTTTTTACCATAATGCCTGTTTCTATAAGTCTGTAAAGTCACCTTTACACAAGTTAAAATTGCATTTTATATCTAGGACGTGCATGCCTAATTATGCTAAATGAATTTATGTGTTTGGTAAGCAATGCTAAAATGCACTTTCTGATTAATCACATCTCTGACAAGAATGAAAGCTCTAATTTTCCTAAATATCAGTTGCAGCTAATAAGTTACTCTGTGCGTCTTTGTGTGTAAAACAAGAATAGCACACAAAAAGTTTGGCAGCAGTCTGTCAAAGCTTTATTACATTAAATGAAGGTAAAAGTACTTCATGCAGATTAAGTCAAAGAAATGCGCATAAAACTTTTAATGCCACATTATCAGTTAGGATGCATAATTTTTCTGTAACCAAAATATAGTTACTGAGTCACTCTTAGATCCTCCTGGGACTTAGAGAATCTAGTGCCTGATTGTGCTTGGAAATAGACTATTCCTTTCTTTGTATAATGATCTGCTACCCACCCATGCTATAATGCTGCAGACCGGTAAGTCTGCTGACATTCAGCGTACAAAGAACGTCACACAAGAAGCAGTGACCCTGTGAAACCTGAGAATGCAGTTTCTGAGGATGGAAAATCTATATAAGGGTGTTAGGAATAGAACCACTTTTCTCCTTTCTTCTTAATATATAACAATGGGATTTGGAAAATTGGAGTTATTCTATGGATAGATAACTTTTTTTAGGAAATTTGCTCTTCATTGGAGTTTGTGGGTTTTAAAGGGTTGGCTTGGAGCTCACAGGAATCTTGTTCAATGGCAAGAGAGCTTAGTCCTGTCTCAGCACTCATGTAGGAAACACTGGTATTCTGGTTCCCAGCTATAGCCATGGGAAGGTGGGGTGTGTGTTTGGTCAGAAGGGTTTGGGTTTAAAGTCAAATGTCTTAACAAGTCAAGTGCAGGAATCACTTGTACATTGTTTTCAGTAGAATAGTTTCATATATATAAAAAGACATTTTTATGTTAGAAGGAGAGATCTTTGAAATTTAAGCCACATGTTAGCAAAAAGAAGTCCATGCATCTGCCTGTTAATTTACAGTTTCTGAAAACATGGCAAATGTTTCATATCAAGTCTCTGAAAACAGAATTAGATGTCTCCAGAAATAGTGCTGTGAATTTTAATAGTTCTTTCAGGGAGTCACCAGGAAGGTAATAATCTCAGTAATTCATCAATTTGTGTTGGGGAAGGGTGGAAAATTTCTGAATAACCTAAAATAAAGGACAGAAAAATGTGCCTCAATGTATATGAACATTTCATATTTCAAATCTTTTGCACAAAAATGTGTACTAACTGTGGCATTAACTGGGACAAAGACAACAGAACATACATAAAATTACATTTTGAACATTGGTAGAATTTTCTTAATTGTGTGTATTTGTGAGTTAAGTGCTTCTCTTTTAGCTGGCTAATTAACAGCCACTGTTCTCTGTATTTAGCATGGCAAAGCTTTCTGTTAGCTGAACGTGTGAACCCTATAGCAGATAATCTGCTGAGAAACCAGTAAATGTTTTTTTGTATCTGATACTTTAGCCTTCAAATCAAGTCTTAATGATGTACTAAAGGGCTTCCAGTGAAGGAATAGTATGTTGGAAAACCTGCATAATACAGATGGATGTGTGTCCCCCATACTTCAGCATCTAGAAGCACAACAAACACTGTTCTTAGGGAAAGATTAAGCCTAATTAAGCCTAAGCTCTCCTATGAGGACAGGCTGAGAGAGTTGGGGCTCTTCAGCCTGGAGAAGAGAAGGCTTCAAGGAGACCTTAGAGTAGGCTTCCAGTATCTGAAGGGGGGCTACAGGAAGGCTGGGGAGGGACTATTGACAGGGTCTTGTAATGACAGGACAAGGGGCAATGGGTTTAAACTGGCAGAGGGGAGATTTAGACTGGATGTTAGGAGGAAGTTGTTTGCAGTGAGGGTGGTGAGACATTGGCACAGGTTGTCCAGGGAGGTTGTGGCTGCTGCCTCCCTGGAGGTGTTGAAGGCCAGGTTGGAGGAAGCCTTGAGTGAGCTGTACTAGTGGGAGGTGTCCCTGCCTATGGCAGGGGGTTGGAACTAGATCCAGGACCTTCATGTCCCTTCCAACCCTATGATTCTATGATTATCATTAATCTGCCAAGGACCATGATCTCAAGTCTAGAAAAAAGAGTACCAGGTAGTCAAGCCAGAATGGATTAGAACAAGCAGCAGAAGTTGATCTTTGAAGAGGAAATTTAATTAATTTTCCTATTTCGAAGTAGAAAATGACTGCTTGAATACTAATGTTCTCTAAAGAATGCCTTCACATGTTGTGGTCTGTATTTTTATTCCTGATTTTTTATTTCCCTTGCCTACAGGAAATCCATCTTGCTTTTCTGAAATGGCTTGAGGGAAATGTAGATGCTGAAGGATTAAGAACATCCACCAAGGTGTCTCTTAAATTTGTTTCATCCCCTGAATCAAAAATGGAGATAACTCCATCTCTCATGCCAGTCATCACCGAGATGGGAAGCTTCTCATCAGAACATTTCAGCCTAAAGACATATCAAGAGAATCTTCAAACAAAGAAACTTGGAAAGATTCTTCTTTTTACTGAAGTTACCACAACAACAATGAATCTTCTAGATGGGTAAGACAGTGATCTAGATGACACCAAATAAGCTTTCTGGTGTGGAATTCACAATTACAGTAGCACAGGAATTTCCAAATATTCACAGAATATTTATTAATTGAGTATAAAATACCAAGCCATAGTAGGTGTGAAAATCTGAGTATGACAGCTTTGTACTTGGCAGTGGAGTTTATTTCTCTTGCAAACCATGTGCATCACCAGAGGAACATGCATGAATGTTTAAGAGATTCTGTGCATTTTCTAGCGTGAGTTACTTGCTAAGCTAGTTATTTGATGAAAGTAATACCAAGTAGATTGTGGCCTTAGTTTTAACACTACTGTTTTCTTTCAATCCTTTTACTGAATACTTCACTAAAATGCTCTTTAGTGGTTTGTTTGGATTTTTTACACATTGCTTAGGGTTATGCTAAACATTCTTTTGTCGTCACATAGATAACCCTTGTGAATGAGTTGTGGGATACCTTTGAGAAGGTACTTAATTAGAGTTTTGAATGGGATTTAACAATATGAAAATCGCAGTTACTAAATCTTAGGTTGGAGTCTATGTACAAAGACTGTACTGTTACATTTCATGAAATAGTCTGATGGAAAAAGGTGTCTTTGGGAAGTTACTGCGCTTCAGGACAGATTATTCTGTGTGTGTTTCAACCAGTAGCTATAACTTTTCTTGGCAGCTACTTTTCAGTGTCAGTGTTCAATTATCTGCAGAAATTACAGATTAACTTTTCTGTTGAAAACAACCTCAGGAATTTTGTTCCAGACTTAAGTTTTAATCAGCATCGTCAGTTAAATAATCTTGAATGTTACTGTAACTGCTTAGTTGAACACCAATAATAGCTTTAGTTCTCAGCTCAGTGTAAATTACATAATGTGCCTTCTTGCAAGTAATAAATGTGATTTGGTTTAGAATATATGCACACAAATCCTGTGCATGAGGATGCATTATAACAGCATTAAAGAAAACCAGGAATTAAAAAAATACATTTTGTGCTAAAATATTGCAATATAGAGACCAATGGAATCAAATACTTTGAGCATCTCTTACACCTGAGTTGTCAGTAGTGCACTTCATCGTGCTGACTTCTGCAGCCTTTTGCTTCTCACTCTCTGGATGAGTTTTGAGAGAGCCATTCTCAATTTTTAGACCTAAGGCAATCTTGCAGTCCTGCACAGTTTTCGTCACTGTGCTATTGCTGTGCTGTTACCACTTCTAGAAATGTAAGCAGCTTCTCATTTTCTTCTCTCCAACTTCTAATCACCTGTGGGACATCTTGATGCTCCCCTCCTAAACTTTGTAGGCTGTTGCTGAATGTTGAGCAATTTCTCTCTTTCAAATTGTGCTCGTTTCTAAAAAATGCCAAACTCTTCTCTATGTGTACATATGGATCGATTGTCATGCACATACATTTGGGGGAAAAAAAATAAAGGTGCTTTTGCTATTTAAGTTTGCCACTCCCCTTCCCTGAGATCTACACCCTTGTCTTAATCACAGAGTTTGCAATGGTTTTCAGGCATAGGCAGATGTGGTAGCACAATAAGGGAGTGCAAAGAAAAGATCTATTTTACAGAAGCGTTTGTAGTGTTCGGTTCTTTGTATTCTGTGTACACAGTACTTTCAGCCTGCTGGATTGAAAGCAGTCTGCTGAAGATAGCAACAAAGCAATTGTGAGGGCAAAACCTTTCTTCTGTGACAGGTTGGTTTTGGTATGTTCTCAGTAGCATTATTCAGACATCTCAGTAAGATAAAGTATATAAATTAGAGTTTTGTGAATTTATTTAGCTGTCACAAACTAAATAAAATAACCTGTGCCCAATGTATGTATAATTATGTTATCAAGAAAGGCAAGAGAGCTAAGAGAAGCAGTCTTGTTTTTTCAGTGATGATGGAACCTTTACTCTCTTACCTTTAAAGTGCTGTACCAGCAGAGTGGTCAGTGTTCAAATTGCTTTTTTTACATAGAATCATAAAATGGTAAGGTTGGAAGGGACCTCAAGGATCATCTAGTTCCAACCCCCTGCCAGAGGCAGGGACACCTCCCACTAGTACAGCTCACTCAAGGCCTCCTCCAACCTGGCCTTCAACACCTCCAGGGAGGCAGCAGCCACAACCTCCCTGGACAACCTGTGCCAGTGCCTCACCACCCTCACTGGAAAGAACTTCCTCCTAACATCCAGTCTAAATCTCCCCTCTGCCAGTTTAAACCCATTGCCCCTTGTCCTGTCATTACAAGACCTTGTCAATAATCCCTCCCCAGCCTTCCTGTAGGCCCCCTTCAGATATTGGAAGGGTACTCTAAGGTCTCCTCAAAGCCTTGTCTTCTCCAGGCTGCAGAGCCCCAACTCTTGTAGCCTGTCCTCATAGCAGAGCTGCTGCAGCCCTCTGATCATCTTCGTGGCCTCCTCTGGACCCGCTCCAACAGTTCCATGTCCTTCCTGTGCTGGGGGCTCCAGAACTGCACACAGGACTCCAAATTAAGTAGTCCAAATGTAACGAACTATTTACAGATGTAGATACTCAAGATTTTCCTCACCATGACACAGCTTGAGTAGTCAGTTTTCAGGTTAAGAGGTACACTGCAAGTCCTGGCTCTGCGCAGTTCGTACTGGGGAGATTATAATTTGAACCATTAAGTTTATCTTAAAAAAAAAGACCTTTGTTAAGTTAAAATATTTTCCTGAAGTATTATGCTTGATGTTATTGTAAATACTTGGCTGTAATGGACAACAGAATAGTATAGTACCTTGAGACTTCACAGATAATAACATTTCATTAAGCACTGGAAATCAATGCAAATGCCTATTAAGCAATTTTTATTGAAGGAAAAAGTTCCAAAAGAAGCAATATGGATTTGCTAGGACATGTGTATGGCACTTTCTTCTAGTTGTTAGTTCTGAATGAAAGGGCAACTTTGAACTAAAATATTTGGGTTTGGTTTTTTTTTGCATGAACAGAAAAAAGGAACCAATTGATCATTTGTGATTCCCAGAAAAAGAAATCACAACACCAGGTTTATAATTGGATATTGCAGTAAGCACTTGTTGTGTGATAGACTTTATTAGGTTCTCTCAATGTTTTTCAAGTTTGTAGTGGCTGAAAATAGGATGCAAACACCCCAGTAACTTAGTGTGATTAGTAGTAAATTTAGTTAGTAAATTTTAGGTAAATTCAGTATTTAATTTGATGTCTTTGAATCTTTTTGTACTTTTCCCACCAACTGGATGTCAAACTTCTGTTTCTCTTCCTTTCTACTTCCCCAAACCTTCATACCCCCAAAAAATTAAGATATAGAAGGAGAAAGTGGGCTGGAACTAATTTAATGGCTGAGCAACCTCACAGTAGAGAAACAGCCGGAGCCTAATAGGGGTCTTTGTCTGCATTTCCACCCTGACTGGTAATGTGCCAGTCAAAAGTCAAGCAAGAGAAACAGGTGGAAACTATTAGACCTGTCATAAAGTTTGAAAAATTGATTCTGGAGGCTAAGTGAATAGATTGAACTTGACAGTGTTGTCCTAAAGATTCTAAGGAAAAGTTCTGTAGTTTAATTTGGGATCCCTTGATTGTTCATTAGCTCTCCAGATGGCAGCTCTTGGCGGTTTGAGTATTAATGTACACACTGTATTATCACTGGCATACATTTATTTGCCCTAAGGTAAGAAGTGAAATATGAATTCACCTGTAGGTATCTGAAATTAAATTACATTAGTCTAATTGTAAACTAAAGATTTGTTTAAACATCATGTAGTTATAAATGCTCAATATTGCTTTTATGCTTTCATGTTAAAAACTTTATTTGAATAATTCGAGGCCATTTTTGAAAGCATTTCTCTTTCTTTAACTAAAATTTAAAATCCTTACCAAAGATTAGAAACTCTTTTCTTCCCCCCCCCAAAAGGATGTGATTCCTGTAGATTTCATTTCAGAAACTTGGTGTTCCAAGATATTTATCCTAGGACTACCTGAACAGGTTAACTTTGCATGAAGCAGTTCCAGTTTCTTGGTCTCCCCTCCTCAGAGCATGCCTGGGCTGAAACTATTATTTTTGAGGTTGTATTTGGTATAGTGATACAAGTATTACCTTGTAGAGACACAGTTACTAGATTTACAAGACTTGAGATCAATAAAGAAATAGCACAATCATTATCTGGAGTGATTTCAGAGGCACTTCATTTAAAAAAAATAATTAATTAGCTATACATTTTAGTTTTATTCTTTACCTTATAACCTGTTTTAAAGTTTTATTGGCAGGAGATTTGGCTGTGCAAGCCATCCTGTCATACAGTCTATGTGCAGTGCCATGATGGATCCCTTTTCCCCAGTAATTAAGAAACACAAATAGCTATTTTTAGTAAGACACCAAAATGGTGAATTTTATTGGAAATAAAATATGGAATGAAGGTGTTTCAATAATTGCTGAATGGGATATTTAAATAAAACATCAGCTTAGAATAAACAATTTGTAGACAGTTAAAAGTTTTGAAAAATAAAGTCCATTACATCATTGATTCCATTTTAGTTTTTCTTTCTGCTTTGCTACATTCAGATTGAATTTTTTTAGAGTTGTACTACAGATATAGTTTTGGAAAGGGAGTATTAAGACTAGTTCATTTTAAAACTGCCGGTTTAGTTGTATTCACACTGCTAATGCAACTAAGAGCTTTTGTGAAGAGTAGTGTATAGTTGAAGAAGATCAGAGATACAAACTGAAATTGACATATTGTATTATGCATTTAATAGTTTGTTTTTTTTTTTTTTTTCCCCCAAATCCTTGTGATGTTTTGTTCTGTGCAAACACAGTGGCTTTGTGTTTGGTCATTCCATGCACCTCAATGATCTCACTTATTTTCTTTTTAAACAATATATTTAAAAAAAAAAAACCAGAATAAGTTGTGGGGAGTGGGCTAAAATGTCACTTGAAGATAGGCATATGCCATTAATGCAGCCTTTCCAAAACACATCATAGAGTCAGAGTGCTTATTCTCATTCTGTCACCAGGTGTACCTGTTGAAAGCCTCCCCTCTCAGCTATTTGCCTCAGAATTATTCTTCTTACAGCTGGTAGCACATCTTGATCAATAATTTTCTTTAAAAGCTAAGAAAATTGTTTACTGTTTTTAATATTTCTTTAGCTAGCCATATCTCATAATCTAGGCTCAGATGAGTGGAGGAAGCTGTTTTGTTGTAGTAATCAAAACTAACAGCAAGCTGCATCACTGTCCTAGCTCGTTACTCTCCTGAGGATATATGAGATCGTTGAATGAAAAAGTCTTCCAAGGGCAGTCTTTGTCTTTTAGCATGATGTGACTATGACTGTACATTAAGAGTCTGCTATAAATAAATGTTTTATTACCAACATTAACAGCTTGTAAAAATGAATCCCCTATGCCCTTCTTCAAGAATGCATGTTGAAGAACTGAAAAAATAGCATGGTGGAGAGGAACGATACCTGCCTTTTGGGAAAGAGACATTGCAGTTGGGTGCTTAAATAATGGATGGTTATAAATTGGTCAATTGCATTTAAATGGTGGGTGCATTTTATAGATAAACTTTTCTACAGATCCATGACCAAAAATATGTTGCCAGTTTGTGTAATGAGTACTTCTTTGTGCAGAGAGCTCTCACAATAGTTCATGTTTCTTTTAAAAGCTTTAGATCCCTTGGTTTTGTTGTCTGTTAAACTGTAGTCTGGGCTAGGAATGCTTTATTTGGTGAACATCTAGCCTGAAAACTAAAGCTGGATACCAGTGGTGATAAACCTGCTCTTTAAGACATCTTAGGTGATTAATCTACATTTCTCTTGTTTAATTTAGCCTTGATTATAGCACCATCTTCCTTCATTCTTTGCATAATTTGTGTTACTAGCTTTTAGGAGTTTCAAAAATGGCTTTTTATTCTCCAAAGAAGAAAGTTATTGTTTTGGAATAACTACTTCCATGCTTCTTTTCCTCAGGGGTTATTTTATATTCAGTATTTGATGCCTGCCTTTCGTGATAAAGATTAGCTCAAATAACAAAAGATATTTGCTTCCTTTAAATCAAAATAATTTCAACAGTATTTTTTCCTAATTTAGTTTTAAATGTATAATATTTCATACTTCAGTCTTCTCTTATTAGTAGTGTTTTGCATCATCCAGTGTAAAGTTGTCCTTCACCCTGATAACAAAAGATCATGCAAGAATTTTTGTATTACAGCCAAGAGTCTGTTCCCTTCCTTGCATATAGAAAGGGAGGAATTCGGAAGTTTTTGGCCCTGATTTGGTTCTGTGCCATTCCCAGACTCTTCTCTGCAATACCATTTTTCATTACATGCTTGCTGAAAGATTTCTGTATTAGGATTTGTCATCTCCTTTGTGTCAATTTTCCGTGCCTTTCTTTCCACCTGTTGTGAACAGTTCTTGAGGGCGCTAAACAATTAGGTCCCTATTTTCCTGTCACGCACCTTGTGTGTCTGATTTTTCATGGAATCGGAGGCAAAATATGTTCCTTTTCATTTTTTGTTACGTAAAATCAGTAGATTTTCTTCCAGTTAATGAAGTGGGCCCCCCACTTGCATGGTTTCTGTCATTGCAGGAGGATGTTTGGCATTCCCAAAGGGAATTGAGTCATAAAATAAAGATACCCGTTTTGCAGAGCAATTAACCCACGTTGAACTCTTATAGTATATTGTATTACCCTGCTGCTGGAAGTTCCTGAACAATCCACATTGTCATCTGTAGCCTTGCAGCACTCATCCTTCATTCAGTATGAGAGGAAACCTCTTAAGGAGTGCACAGTTAAAATGAGAGCTGAAGAATGGAAATGGAAGGGTTTGGGTAACATTTTGCTGGTTTGTTTTACACGGTGCTGTTTTCACACACACATTTTGAAACAGACTTTTCATATGAGGATAAAAAGTCTAATGCTGAAGTTGCAAATCATCACCTTTTTTTGAAGAATAAAGGATTAAATTTGAAAAGTTTTTATGCAGTAGAATATAATGTATAATCAAAATATATAATGTATCATTATAGATAATGCAACATGTCTATTATTATTATTTTTCATTTGTCAACTCATAGAATGGTAAGGTTGGAAGGGACCTCAAGGATCATCTAGTTCCAACCCCCTGCCATAGCCAGGGACACCTCCCACTAGTACAGGTCACTCAAGGCCTCGTCCAACCTGGCCTTGAACACCTCCAGGGAGGGAGCAGCCGCAATCTCCCTGGGCAACATGTGCCAGAGTCTCACCACCCTCACTGCAAAGAGCTTCCTCCTAACATCCTGTCTGAATCTCCCCTCTACCAGTTCAAACCCATTGCTCCTTGTCCTGTCATTACAAGACCTTGTCAATAGTCCCTCCCCAGCCTTCCTGTAGGCCCCCTTCAGATACTGGAAGGCTACTCTAAGGTCTCCTCAAAGCCTCAACTCCCTGGCTGTCAGGTCTGCCTCTGAATTTCAATTTTTATTCAGTAAAAAATAAATGTTAGTGAAGGTTAAACTACCCAGAAGCACCTACAGATTAATATTTGCACCTCACTGAGAAAAAGATTTCATGATTTTCAATCATTGTTTTGTAGGATATTGTTAAGTATAGCAGGATGAGTTCTGTAGTGTGAACATGTATCAGGTAGGGCTTTCCTTCTGTCCATCAAATACCTTTCTGTGTACTGTGAAACCTACACCTTGTTGCCACCAATCCAACCTCAGATCAGAAGACAGCCTTTAGTAAAGTAATGTACTTCAGTAATGTAGTATGTTAAAAACACTCAAAGACAAGGAATAAGTCAGTGTAGGACATGCCCAATTGATTTAAAAAGGGGAAGGCTGAGGCATAGCAAAAATAGGTATGTTGATGATCTATTCAGATCAAACAACCTCCCTACCTCCTTAATTAACCTGGTTCACCTAGTGTGCAGCTTGGACAAGTCATGGGCCTGCATTTTTCCATCATACCTTTTTACTCTAATTGTTCTATTCATTAGCATAGTAAAAGAATGAATCCAACATGTTGCATTCGAATTATGATTACCTGATAATGTGTTTCATTAACAGGTTGCCCACATTATGTGAGGCTGAGGAAATTCCAGTTTAGGAACTAGTAAAGAATCCACTTGACTAAGCACTGCACGTTTCTTATGCTTGACCCATCAAGGAGGTGTGCTGGAGGTGCTCAGCAGATGCAGCTTCCAAACAGACTCCTTTTCTGAAAATGGAAATTCTGGAGAAACAGCAGAGCTCAGTACTCATTGCTTTGGCAATTCCTTTTGGAATTACTAAGTGATGCTTAGGGCCTACCTCAGCCTTGGAATTATATCTAGAGTAATTTTGGTCTGAGTTATAAGAAGCTGATGAGAAGAGTTGCTGTTGTCAGCCATGGAGACAAATATGCTGTGTACCAGATCTTCACTTTTAGCTACTTTTATTTGAAACTGAAACTGCAGTAAAGCTCTGAATGCTGAACTACAACTAAGTGCAGTCACACAAAGCCTGAATTATTCTCTGGAGATGCCAGTTTCTCATTCTGACTCCACAGGGAGAAGAGTGTAATCCATTTTATTAGAAACTCCAGGTTAGATCATGGCTTTCAGTTTCCATTTTGAACATCTCCATTTCTTTGCCCATGTTAGAAGGAAAAAAAATAAAGAAGAAGAGGAGATTGGATTGACAACAGTATGGGAGCTAAGGAACTTATATCATGGCTGTTTAGGGAAGTTTGCACACAACCTGTTCCAGTGTTATTAAGAATAAATACACAGATTTTGGTTTGTTCTTATGCTACCAGTCAGATAGTAATTTAAATCCAGAATAGTTCTTTCACTGTTTTCAGAGCCAAAAACTTTAAAAGCTTGTGTAATTTCTAATTTAAGCAGTAAACAAAGAAAATCCCACAGAATCTGAATTCTTTACCTAGATCCCCCTGGGCTAATTTATTTTCACTTGTACTCCTAGTTAAAATATTTTAAGAATCTGTTTGCATTCAAAAGAAGGCTTGCATTTATCACACCTCATATCACTTAGCCTAAAATATCATGGCCTGTAGAACAGTGTGTGAAAAAAAAAGTGAGGTTCTCCCACTGCAGCTTTGTAATCCCCAGGATGATTGCTATAAAATGCTGTACCTCATGTTAGTTTCAAAAGAATTTATTGGCATTGTTCATGTTCCTTAACAGTTGAAGGTGGATGAACTTCCAAATGGTTTTTGTAAACTCGAACTGACACTATTTTTACTGATGGTATTATCTTACATAAAAATCCTAGAAGTATTTTAAAGGATTCTTTGCAAATACAAAACTTCTAAGGTGCATTACATTAAGCAGTTGTGGAATACAACTATAAACTGTCCTGTAGACATTTTTCATTTGATCCGTGTTTGAATGAGTCATTAGTCTCTCTGTTCACAGAGGAAGATGCATACTGAAGAGGAAATGAGGAGAAAATTAAGTAGGGAAATGGAGCTTGAGGCACAGGAAAGAGGAAATAAAAACTGTGGCATTTGAGGGAAGCAAATATTATCTATACTGAATATTTCTTTAGCAAATCTGCAAAGAGGAGGGTAAAATAAGTGGGATGTAAAACAACAGTATTAATTGGGGAAAAATCTATGTGTTGTCTTGAGTGCTTAGCAAACCAATTACTGATCAAAAGCCCAATACTCAATTGTTCAAGTGGCAAATTGTCTCCTGAAAGATAGTTTACATAATGTTTGGCTTTAATTTATTCTGAAGTCTTAATTCTTATAATAATTCCACTTAAGGATGTGATGATTCCATTTGTAGTTTGTTTTTGTTTGAAAATTGGGGAGTGTGAGGAAAGGGGGCCACTTTGTTTTGTTGAGTCTAAATAATAACCTTGATTACAGTCAAAACCGAATCTGCAAATTATGATGTGCTACTTTGCTTGTTTAGTCATCCTTTTAATCTTTCCTACTACCCTAATAATGTTTGAGTACCTCATCAGAATGCCCAAAATTGTTTATATTTCAAGCTTTAAAAAAATGTGGCCCACTACATTGTACTTTTTGGATATTGTGTAATACATTAAATTACACATGGAAAACCATCTGAATTCATTCCACCTGTCTGTAATGTTTTCCATCCATTAATGTACTATATTTATTCAAATCCTCGGATAGGCAGTTAAAATTTCAACATGAAATTTCATTCAACTGTTTCTAAGCCCCTAAAACTCACTGGTACACTTAGATAGGCAGTGTGCTTAGTGAAAGAGGAAAGAGTTGTACTTTTATACAGCTACATAATTTTCCGGCTGAAGTATTTCACCTATATGTGATGGGTTGCTTTAAATGGAAGGCTTTTTCTCATATGTCTTAAGGAGAAGCTAATTTGGTCTTGCAAATTAATTGCTACAGAACCAGCTTCCTTTTAGGGATGCATACTGCTCAGTATGATCATTACAGTAAAACTAAGATGTATGAACAGTGAAAGAATGAGATGAAATAAATGCTTTAGTGGCTAAAAATTACATTTCATTTCACTGGAATAAACTAGGATTTGATGTCTTGAGGACAAATAGTTGTTTGGTATACTGTAAGTGGGTATAAAACAGGCTTACAAGCTGGTTTAGAACTGTTTATTACTGGCAATGGATATAATTCTATGACAAAGTACTGATTTTGTAGGGAAATGCATTTTCATTCCTTAATCAATGTAGATATTCATCCCAGCCCTAGAAAAAAGAAAATAATTAATCCCTGTTTTCTCAGGTTTGTGCTACTGGCTTCTGAAACAGGTTTTGTTTTGTTTTGTTTTTTTTTTGGCAAGATAATATATTTAGGAAGTAATACAGAAGAATGTTTAAATGATCTTAAGCCATCTGTCAAGAATAAAATGGTCTATCCACAGATGCAGGGGGGAAAAAAAGAAATAATATTATTTTACATCTTTAAAAGTTTCAAGACTGGAAATTAGATAAAGAGTTCTCACTCAAGTCATGATTTATTAGCAAAAGATAATGCATATACATTATATGTATGGAAGTATGGTGCCAGATGTGAGATAGAAAAGAAATTGCTGGTGGCCATCTGTTTTATTCTACATTTAAAGTCTTGTGTGGTACTTGTGTGATCACGTAGAATTCACGTGTTGGAGAACAATTTTAAGTTAGTAGACTATGTCAGGCTACTAAGGATTGTTACTTGTGGAATGTTTACTGTTTTTCATCACAAGTTATCTGTTTGAAAAAAAAGAAAAGCGAAATAATCACCTTTTGCCAAAGATTTTGGAAAGCAACTGTGAGTGGCTTGGATATTTCTCGTGGTTGTCAGGTACCACAAATTTTTTAATGGGAAGGTGTCAGAAAGTCAGTGATTTCATCTTATTTTCCTGTTTGTTTCTGTCTTAGCATGAGCTTTCTGCCACCATTTAGTTGAAACTTAGGAAGGAAAATGTCCTCACGTGCCACAGTACCAGCATCCTATTAACCCTCAAGTAGTAAAGAGTCCTTATCTGAAATGGCTTCTTGCTTTAGAGAAGTAATGACAATTAAAAATTCTTAGTGTAGCAGCCTGAAATGCCTGCAGTATGGAAATATTCAACCTTGAAAACTACATTCAGGCACAGCATATCACATTTGCAGTGTATTTAAAGGGTACTGCTGATCTTGTCCCTAGGAACTGAAGTTTGTTTGATTAACTCAGATTTCCACAGAGCCATGTGCTGTAGCCACAGAGCTGGAAATTGATTACAGAATATCTTGTCATAGATATTTCAGTGCGTGCCATATTCCTAAGGGCTTTTTTAACCCTTCTGATGGAGCAAGATGAAGAATTGTTTAGTGTAACAGCCAAATGTGGCTTTCACAGCACCAAAAATTGTATTGTAAAATAGATTTGTTTTATCTAGTAATTTATCTAAGCAGTTATAACTCTAAGTATGCATAAGATATCAAAATATTCTAGGCAAATTTATTCTATCTCATAATCTCTGTTACACACAGGGATTGCAAATTCATGCTAATGTTTTGGGGAAAATAAAAAGAAAAATATATTGTACTATATTTATTTCTGTTCCCAGTAATTTCATCACACATTTGCAGTATTTTGATGCTATCAGTGATTTTTATTTACTTATTTTTTTAGCTCTTGGTTCAATTTCATGAGTGAGATGAATAAGAGATAACTCACTGTTACTACAACTGAATTAAGTGGTACCAGTTATTAAAACTAGACATTGCCAAACTAATTTATTTATTTATTTGAAAAGTAATTTAATGTTAAAAATAGTTCTGGTAGTTGCCAGCTAAGAATTAAAAAGTAAAATAAATGTAGGATAAATCAGTCTTATTTCAGTTAGGAACTCAGATTTTGACCAGATATGTGCTGGAAAAAACAAACTCATTCTGGTAAAACTCTTCATCCTACAGAGCTGAACACAGTTTTGAATGAGTATATAGTAATGATTAAGTACTTCAAAAAGAGTGAGTAATATTCTAAATGTCCTCTTCATTTTTTTTTTCTGTGTAAACTGACTTGAAATGTGTAAATTAGACTTTTCTGATGTGTGTAACCAGGAATTTACATGCTACCTTCTCTGTTACTTTTCATCTGCTTGTTCTTACTAAAAGCAGGTAAGACTTTTCTTGCACTAGAGAATGGATTAAGCCTTATGTTTTCTTAGTACTACTAAGCAGTAATATCAAGTATGAAATTTGGCACAATGCCACCTCCTCTTTAACTAACATAAATAGTTCAAAAAAGATCAAGCTCAAAGGAAGGGAAGAACTTATGAAACAGCTGTTTTGAGCTATGGGTTCCCCTAGTGTTTTATGCAGAAATAGGAGTAGCAAAGCAGAGATAGGTGCAAATGTCTTTGACATCTGCAAGAGTAGGTACCTGCTTTCAGGTAGTTGTAGACAGCAATGAGGTCTGCCCTGAGCCTCCTCTTCTTCAGGCTGCACACCCCCAACTCCCTCAGCCTCTCCTCATAGGGCTGTACTCCAGGCCCCTCACCAGCTTTGGCACCCTTCTCTGGACACCTTCCAGTACCTCAACATCTCTCTTGAATTGAGGGGCCCAGAACTGGACAC
>VWYK01092197.1:45295-55822 GCA_013399775.1 Semnornis frantzii | reverse complement strand
AACCTTTCTAGGTGATTATGTATTTTCACAGAATCACAGTATGTTAGGGGTTGGAAGGGACCTTGCAATGTCATCTAATGCAACAATCCTGCCAGAGCAGGAACTCACCCAGGTGGGTTTTGAAAGTCTGAGAGGAAGCCTCTCTGGGCTGCCTGTTCCAGAGCCCTGGCATGCTCACAGTGAAAGGTTTTTCCTCATGTTTATGTGGAACCTCCTCTGCTCCACCTTGCACCCATTGATCCTTACTCTATCATCGGACATCACTGAGCAGAGCTTGGCTCCATCCTCTGTTCTCCCTTCACATATTTATAACATGAATGGGGTCAGCCCTCAGTCTCCTCCAAGCTAAAGAGCCCCAGCTCCCTCAGCCTTTCCTCAGCAGGGAGATGTTCCACTCCCTTCAGCATCTTTGGGGCTCTGCACTGGACTCTTTCAAGCAGTTCCCTGAGGTCTTTCTTGAACTGAGTGGCCCAGAACTGGACAAAATATTCCAGATGTGGCCTCACCTGGGCAGAGCAGAGGGAGAGGAGAACCTCTCTCTCGACCTACTCGCCACACCCCTTCTAATGCAGCCCAGGATGCCATTGGCCTTCGTGGCTACAGGGGCACCCTGCTGCCTCAGGGTCACTCTTTGAAAGGAGATGGCTCAGCACTGTGTCAAGCCCAGACTTAAGACTGACCAATGTAGGGGAATCCACTACTTCTCCTGAGAGACAATTCCAATGTCTAACTGTTCTCATGGTGGAAAATGTTCTTTTGGGGCCCAGTTGGAATCTCCCTAAAGGTAACTTGTACCCATTAGTCCTTGTCTTTTCTGTGGGACTCCTTGTAAAAAAGGAGTCTCCATCCTCCAGGTACCCACCCTTTATGTACATGGTACCCAGGTCTCCCCTAAGCCTTCTCAAGGCTGAGCAAACCCATCTCTCTCAGCCTTTCTTCACATGGCAGGGCTCCCTTCTGAATTCACGATCAAATGTTTCACAGTATCATTGGTTTGGAAAAAAATGTGAAAAATTCATGCTCTGACATTGATCTTTGTCTCCCTCTCTCTGCATTTGCCTTTGAAAAGCCTTGGAAGCGGCTGGCTGAGGTCAGCTCAGTGTGGCAGATCAATTTGTTAGACTCAGATTTGCCAAATGAAGAAGAAAATCAGTCAAAGCCTTCCCCACAATGCAGCTTCCAGCTGGGTCTGAGTCACCCTTTTGCTGCCATTCTCTGAATGCACAGAATCCTTCCAGGCCAGATCTTCTTTTCCAGCCTTTCATTACCCCTTTGACAAGCAAGTCAGAAGATGCTGACCCCTTCATAAGCGTAGAGATTAGGGGAGGGAAAAAAAAAAAAAAAGGAAAATGTTGTCATAAACTTTTCTGCTCCTGGTTTGTTGTTTTGTTTGTTTCGTTGGGTTGCTTTGGGGTTTTCTTTTGTTTGGTTGCTTGGTTTGGGTTGGTTTTTGGTTTTGTTTTGGTTTTTTTTGTCCCTGAGCCTAAAACCACAGAATCACAGAATCATTTAGGTTGGAAGAGACCTTTAAGATCATTAAGTCCGAATCATAAGTCCAAATCATATCCCAACACTAAAGATGTCCAACACTAAACCATGTCACTCAGCACCATAGCTACATATGGTAGCTCTGCTCTCCTCAGACCNCCTCCCTGGAGGTGTTCAAGGCCAGGTTGGATGAGGCCTTGAGTGACCTGTGCTAGTGCGAGGTGTCCCTGCCTATGGCAGGGGGTTGGAACTGGATGATCCTTGAGGTCCCTTCTAACCTTACCATTCTATGATTCTATGATTCTTTATCTCTTAAACTCCTCCAGGGATGAAGATCCCATTACTGCCCTGGACAGCCTGTGCCAGGGCTTGACAATGCTTTCCATGAAGAAATTGTTCCTAAAGTTCAACCTAGACCTCCCCTTGTGCAACTTGAAATCATTTCATCTGTCCTATCACTTGTTCCTTGAGAGATGAAACTGACCCCCAGCTTGCTCCAGCCTCCTTTTGTGTAGTGCTAGCAGCAGGTTGTAGCAAGGTGAACTCTCCCATAATTGATTTAAATCCAGACAAATACTTGTAGGGGCAAAATGTTTGGTAGGTCCAACACAAAATTTGCTGCATCATCCTGGTGCAATATTGTGTGTGTAACAGAAGTACCCAGAAAAGGAGAGGATCTTCATCTTACTTGATTCATCCAGAAGAATCAAGCTTGGGCAGACACATTGCCATGTCACTTCCCATCTCCAAGCCCCAACCAAGATGGTCATAGTCATGCTGGGAGACACCCTCCCTAATCCAGGATCAATCTAAAGCTCCCCAGAGATCTCTCTCCTTTGTCATTCTTGCCCTGCCTGAAAATGGGATGGGACTAGGCAGGAGCAAGGCATCCATGGGGTTTGGCAGCCCAGCCCCTCAACAGCAGGGCACAAACTCTTAGCAAGATCATACACCATAGACAAACCCCCTGACAACATGACTCTGCTTCAGCTGCTCCTGGTGCCTTCAGCTGCTCAAAAGATTTGTTTGCTGTTCAGGGCTTTTGCTGTCTCTCATATCCAGTATGGCCAGTCTGAGGTGCACCAGCAACTCAAAGCCCTGAGCAGGAGTGGGGCTACAGCACCATGACTTAGCTGTGTCAGACCGCCTCCTGAAGCCAAAGACCTGCCCTTCTGCTGTCTCATGCTCTAGGAAAGAAGAAGCTTTGGGGACAGTAAGGCTCAGAGATCAAGCCAGCTGATGCAACATCTCTTCCTGCCTTCCAGATTTTGAAAGACCTTCTTTTCTTGAAATGCTGCCCTGATTGTGTCTTCTTTGTGTGTTGCAGACCAGCATCTCCATAGTGATACAGTACCACGCTCTGGATGGAACAGTGGGCACGTGGAATGACAAGGAGTTCCTGGAGACCCCCAGTGTCCACTCAGAAGGGGATGGCAGGTACCCCCTAGAGACAGACAGCCTCCTCTCTGGCCACCGACAGGGCTCCGACATCTCTCCGGGCAAATCCAACCAGCAGTCTGCAGAGAGGAGCTTCAGAAGGTAATGTGATGCTCAGCACTTGGAGAGGTGTGATGGCAGCAGGGATGGGGAGAGCTTGGCTTGCCATCAGGGCTATGACTAGACTATGTCCTAGCCACAAGGCCCAGTATCACAGCTCAAAGTCAGGATAGGGTCTAAGTGGCCACCCACCAGTGCCAGCAGGTCTGTGATGCACCACCACACCCCTGGTACTCCATCTCACCCCTGGTACTCCATCTCACCCCTAGTTCTCCACCACACCCCTCGTTCTGCACCACAACCCTGGTTCTCCACCACACCCCTGGTTCTCCACCACACCCCTGGTTCTCCACCACACCCCTGGTTCTCCATCACACCCCTGGTTCTCCATCTCACCCCTGGTTCTCCATCACACCCCTGGTTCTCCATCACACCTGCACAGCATAGAGCTGAGTTTTCCAACAGTCACTGAGGTTTGTAGCATCAAACAGCAGCTGCTAGAGGATAAATGTAATTAAGGAGATATTCAGAGAAGATGGAGGGTCTGGCTGTTGCTCAGGCCTCTTATTGGATGGGATTAGAGACATATGGGCATGTGAAGCCTTGGATAGAGTCATGCATGTGGGTTCCCCAGAAATGGATTACAGCCAGAGGCAGAGGGAGGAGGGTATGCTGGCCACAAAACCTCTCAAGCATGGATGCTTCTGAAGTGGAAGGTGACAGTGATATGCCTCTGACCTGTGCCCTATGTGCAGGGAGGCATCATGAGTGTGCACATCCCATGCCAGCACACAGCAGAGACTAGAGAGAGCCAATGTGACACAGAGGAAGCAATGAGACCTGGCACCTCCTCTGCAGCACTAACCCCCAACAAAGCACCTTCAAAGCACATAGACAAAGCTTCCTCCATGGTGGTCTGCTGGGAGCTCACAAAACCCATGCTGAAGCCAGTGCCTGGGCAGATGAGCACTGTCTGGATTATCTGAGGGACCCTTTACCTTCTGATGGCAGGCACGAGCACTTCCAGTTCTTCTAAGAGAATATGTTAGCAGCTTTCTATTGAGTTAAGGGTCCTTAGTATCAGCCTTGTCTCTTCTGAGGTGCTGGAGAGTATCCAAAAACAAAGGTGGTGAAGGGTCTAGAGTACAAATCTTGTGAGGAGCAGCTGAGGGAACTGGGGCTGCTTAGCCTGGAGAAAAGAAGGCTCAGGGGAGACCTTCACACTCTCTGCAACTCCCTGAAAGGAGGTTAGAGCAAGGTGGGGCTTGGTCTCTTCTCCCAATGACCAAGGAATAGGACAAGAGGAAATAGCCTCTGATTGTGCCAGGGGAGGTTTAATTTCTTCATGCAAAAGGTTGTCTAGGCCTGGTGGAGTCCTCCTGCCTGGAGGGGTTTAAAAGCTGTGCAGATGCGGTACTGGGGGATGTGGTTTAGCAGTGACCTGGGGGTGATGATGGGTTAACAGATCTTAAAGGTCTCTTCCAACCAAAACCATGCTATGATTCTCAAGTCAAGAGACCTGAATCTGGATGGAAACAAGCCCAGGGACTGTGTCTTTCCATTTGTTGAAAAAATGTTGCTGTAACCATTTGCAAATGCAGCCTGGTGTCTGGGCTGGCTGGAGAAGTCTCTGGACTGGGGATGCTCCAGTCAGTTGTCTCTTGGGATGAATCGCATGCTGGGACCAGCTCTGCCATGAGCTGTGGCATGTGGATGCTCAGGTCTGGCTGGGCAGAAGAGCCCCTTTACCACCTCACATGCAGCCACGAGGCCAAGGCATGGATGGATACAAGTGCTCCTGTGATGCTGGACCAGATTCACCCCACCTCATCATGGGTGTTCTGAACCCCATGCTGAAATATTTGATTCAGAAACAGATATTTGGCTCACAAAAGATTTTTCAGGTAGGTTTACACAGTTCATGTAGTTGTGTAGTAGTGACTTTGTCTGTCAGTCTCCACTCCAGTAGCCCTTGAAACCATTGGCCTTCTCCAGTTGGAAGAGTGGAGGCAACAAAGTCCTAAACTTCCTAAAAGCAATCAGCTGGTATGGGAGAGAGACTTTGTGGGTGGGACAGGCAGAGAGTGCAGAACTGGGTCCTTGGGTCACACACCACTTTCCTGGCACGGGCACAGCCCTTGTCTGAGGGCTGCAGAATGCTGGGAGACCAAAGGCAGACAGCCTTTGGGCTTCCAAATCCACATGGGATTCCAAATCCCCCAGGAATCATCTGCTTTTGAAACAGCATCAACATCTCAGGCACCACCACTGCAACCATACATCCCCCATGCTGGGTTTAGGCAATTGGGTCCTTCAGCACTGTTTGCTTTCTGTCTTGCTTTGGAAATTTAGTGTGGCTATATAAGGGCAAAATTTCTTTCTCCCTGTGGTGCAAGATTGAGGGAAGATATCTCCAATTGCTCACATCACTCCCAGGCACTTAATTAACTGCGTGAATTGGGCTGAAACTGGTGAATTTTCAAGGAAATTGGAAGTGTAGCTTTCCTGCCTCAGCAGAGTGTGATGTGGCTGAACGAGGAAGATGCTGAAGTGGCTTCAGCCTGGAGAAGAGAAAGCTCTGGAGACACCTTACTGCAGCCTTTCAGTGCTTAAAGGGGCCAGTGAGAAAGACAGGGACAGACTTTAGCAGGGCCTGTGGTGACAAGATGAGGGGTGAGGGTTTGAAACTAAAAGAAGGGAGATTTAGAGTAAATATAAGAAAGAAATTGTTTACATTGAGGGTGGTGAAGCACTGGACCAGGCTGCCCAGAGAGGGAGCAAATGCCCCA
This sequence comes from Semnornis frantzii, assembly GCA_013399775.1. Classification (NCBI taxonomy): domain Eukaryota; kingdom Metazoa; phylum Chordata; class Aves; order Piciformes; family Ramphastidae; genus Semnornis; species Semnornis frantzii. The sequence continues at coordinate 50,048 of VWYK01092197.1, read as the reverse complement.
TTTATGGAACCACTCTAGCTCGGGTTAGACAAGGCTCTGAGCTAGGTGCTTTAGTTGAAGATGTCACTGCTAACTAAATGACCCTAAAGGATCCCTTCCAACTCAAACCATTCTGTGATTTGATGATTCTGTGGTTTAGAAGAAGAATGGCAGGGCAGCGAGCACACTCTGTCATGCAGAGTGGATCTCAGTCTGTCTGCCTGCCCTGTGCGTTGGGAAATCAGTGTCCTGCTTCACCACATGGATTCAGGGATGTAAGGCAGCACTGTGTTCAGTTTAGGGGCCCCAAGAAGGATATTGAGTTGCTGGAGCATGTCCAGAGAAGGGCAATAAAGCTTTTGAAGTGTCTAAAGCTCAAGCCTTGTGAGGAGCAGCTGAGGGACCTGCGATTGTTTGGCTTGGAGGAATGGAGGCTGAGGGGAGACCTCCTTGTTCTCTACAAGGCTGTGAAAGCAGATTGGAGTGAGGTGGGGTTAAGTCTCCTCTCCCAAGGAACAAGTAACAGGACAAGAGGCAACAGCCTCAAGTTGCAACAAAGAAGGTTTAGACTGGACATGAGGAACTGCTGCTTCCCCAAAAGAGTCATCCAGCCCTGGAACAGGCTGTCCAGGGCAGCGGTGGAGTCCTCATCACGGGAGAGCTGTGTACATGTGGTGCTGGGGGATGTGGTTTAGTGGTGATCTGGCAGTGTTGGGTTAAGGCTTGGACTCGATGATCTTAAAGGTCTCTTCCAACCTAAACAATTCTGTGATTCTATGATTTTGTGATTCTCTGGTGGGAACATGAGGTGCAGGCAGCACGATGGGGACGTAGCTTTAATCTCGCCAGAGGTAGGATGGATGCCGTGCGGCTGATTTGTCATCTGCAGCAGGCAGCTGGATGAGCTCTGGAGTGGGTCTCAGGGGAATGTGAAATCTGAGATGATCAGCTGAGCTGAAGGATGAGGACAGCCACGTTCATAGAGTAGACTCACGAATAGGTCATTCATGTTGCCACCACTACTGCTACAAACAGCGAGGCAGGAAAAGCCCTGACGTTTGCCCTGTCGCCACCCTCACAGCATGGAAGAGGACGAGATGTATTACCACAGTGAAGATGAGCTTCTGGGAGAGGGGGATACCCTTAGCCAGGGATCCCTCAACACAAGGTAGGGTGCCAGTCAGCATCCACTCATGCTGGTGGCAGTGGAGTTTGCAGTGCTGTGTTCCTCCTGACTTCACCCTATGGATATCCCACGAGCGTTACCCCTGGACTCTGATTTCTCCCCTGGATTACATGGCTGTAGGAGAGCTGGTGGGAAGGAGTGATGGAGCAGCTGGAAAAACAATCATGGAAAAGATGCTCAGGAGGGGGCTGGGATCCAGAATAGAGATCCTTGTGGTGAGGATGCAACTTGGGTACCACCTTGAGGCCCCCTTCCTTCTCCAGGTCTCACTACACATCAGGCACAGCTGCCCCCAGAACCAGAGATCAGTCATAATTAGTGCATGGTGAAGAGCTGCTTGTGATGTGCATGAAGGTCTGATTCCTGCTTGCAGTGACTTTTCATGCAGTGTGGTGCTGTGAGCTGTTCCCCACCCATGTGGCAGGAAGAGTTTGAGGAGAAGCTGCAACAAGGAGAAGTTCAGGTAAAACCCAGGGGCCAACCTGATGTGCCTCAGAACAGCTCAGCCAAGGAAAGGAGCATTTGCAAGGGGTCTCCTCAGCTCACGTGGTTCCAGTGATGGCAGAAAGCACATGAAGGTGGTTGCTCCTCCACACAGATATTCCAGGCACCTGATTTCTCACAGCAGCTCCCCATGTAGCCTGTTGCTGAGTGCCTCAAGCTTCTCTAGCATGAAGATAGTGACTCTCTGTCACGGGAATTCACAGCCACTGGTAAACACCTCTGTTAAATCTCCTCAATTAGACAGTGCCAGACAAAGCACTTGAAGTGCCTCTTACCAAAGTGAATTATTAGGACAGACTCTGAGGAGGTTTTGGCTACCTAGCACTGACCTAAACAATCTGCAAGCATGGTCAGGAGGCACAACAGCCATGAGCCAGTCACAGAATCACAGCATGCTGGGGTTTGGAAGTGACCTCTGGAGATGATGTAATACAAGCCCCCTGGTAAAGCAGGGTCACCCACAGCAGGAGGGTTTGGAAGAGAAGGAAACTCCACAACCTCTCTGGGAATCCTCTTAGAGTCCTCCATCCATCTCACAGGAAAGAAGCTTCTCCTCATGTTCAAATGGAAGCTTGTGCCCACTGCCCCTTGTCCTGTCACTGGGCAACACAGAAAAGAGTCTGGCCTTGTCCTGTTGACTCTTGCCCTTTAGATAGTGAGCAGCACTGAGAAGATGCCTTCCCAGTCTCCTCTTCTTCATGCTAAGCAGCTCCATCTCTCTCAGCCTTTCCTCATCAGAGAGCTGCTCCAGTCCCTTCAAATCTTTGCAGCCTCCACAGGACTCTCTCCAGTAGTTCCCTGTCTCTCTTGAACTGGGGAGCCCAGAGCTGGATCCAGGACTCCCAATGTGGCCTCACTAGGGCAGAGTAGAGGGAGAAGTGAGTAGAGGGAGAGGGAGATGCTAAACACAAACTGGATGCACATCTGAGAAACACCTTGGGCTGAACAGAGCCCCTTTGGGAAAGTGTTAGACTTGAAATCTTGGCATTCCCTTCCCTTGTAGTTCTGTCTCTTCACACACTGCTTCCATCGCCTGCATTCTCCTGGGGGGAATTTTGAATACAAATGAAGGCAGTGGAGAGATCTCCCTGGGTTTCTACAGGCTTTCTGGCAGTGCTAGCTCCATCACACTGATCTTCACCTCCTCCCCTGGCTCATTAGGAACATTAATTTGTTATTCCTCTGATTCTCTTTCCTGAGGGAATGCAGAAGAGGGGGAAACAAACAGACCTTGAAATGGGAAAGGCAGCAGCAACAGCAAGGAATAGATAAACAGCAGTGGGCTTGCCCAGCACTCAGTTGTTTGCTTGAGTGATGCTGGTGAGAGGCATGCTGAAAACCAGTGCTGCCAGTGGGGATGATACCCAAGTTATCTGGAGATGGACTCAGTCACTGTGCCATCAGGAGAAGACAGGGAGCTTGGGGGAAATACCATATTTGCTCTGGTAACTCCTCAGTGTCCAGAGCAACTGCTTCAGTCCAAAGGAAACCTTTGCACAAGGTGAATCCTCTACTTTCCAGGACACAGCATCAGGTGAGGGAATAAAATGGGGGAGATACAGGTCAGTGCAGGCTAAATGAGAGGTCCAAATGGAGTAAGATTTGAGAGTTTGGTTTTCAGATAGTAGAAGGTAGGGGGTGGGGGAAGTGCAGTTGTGGTTGACTGTTTCACAGAATGCCAGAATGGTCCAAGTTGGAATGGACCTCTGGAGATCATCTAATCCAACCCTCCAGATGAAGAAGGGTCGTTCACAACAGGTCATGCAGGATCACACATAGCTGGGTTTGGAATCTCTCCAGAGAAGGAGATTCCAAAACCTCTCTGGGTAACGTCTTCCAGGACTCTGTCTTCACATCACAGGAGTTCCAAACTTAGTTTTGTGGTCTCCTCTGGACCTGCTCTAACAGGCCCATGTCTCTCCTGTGCTGAGGCCCTCAGAGCTGGGCATTGCAGGTGAGGTCTGACCAGAGTGGAGCACAGGGACAGAACCACCTCCCTTCAGCTGCTGGCCACACTAGCAATCAGCCAGGCTGGGGTGAAGGCAGGATTTCCCAAGGCAAAAGCAGATGGTAGTTCATCTTACCTCCTTCCAGGCAGTCTGACAGAGAACACAACCAACCCAACACAGCTTCTTCCAGCCTAAGCATCTTGCTCTTTGAGCAAATTCATCCCAAGCAAAAGGAGGAGGGAAGGCAGAGGTCAGGGTGGAGGAGAGCAGTTCTCTTCCACCCTGCTGCAGCATTTAACCAGGCACAGAGTCACATAAAGCCAGTCTGGGTTATGCCTGGACCCTGCAGGTGCAGCTGGGAATGATCTGGATGGCAGGGAGAAGCAGCCCAGTGCAGGGTCATTGTGGGTCTTCAGACATGCATGGAGTGGTTTGCTGTGTTCTGCAGTCCTTCCTGTACTGAAGCAAATCATTCTGGCATTTAAAATGCTGGAAGAGCTCTCTATCTTCATCTCACTGGGTTTTTTCCTTCTCTCTTTGTAAATGCCCCAGCTTTGGAGACAATCCAGAAGAAGATCAGCACACTAGGTAAATACCCACAGCTGCTCAGGTGGTGGCCCTGAGCCTCTGCAGTGCTGAGACACCTGCTCACCAAAGAGTTCTTCCTTTAACTGAGGTTTAAATGTTAAAACTTGGAGCTCCATGTCTGTGAAGTCCAGACTTAAGCGGGGAGGAACCTGCTCACTCTACACAGCATCCATCCGATGAAGCAAGCCAGGACACAGAGGGTAGCATCTTCCCATCTTCCCCTGGCATGACTTTGGTTCAGCATATGTCTGGGGTGGTTTATGATAGCACAGGGAATATGATATGATACAACATGACATGACATGGTATGATATGACATGGTATGATATGATGTGATATGATATGATATGATATGATATGATATGATATGATATGATATGATATGATGTGATATGATATATGATATGATATGATGTGACATGATGTGATGTGATATGATATGATGTGATGTGATGTGATATGATGTGATGATATGATATGATGTGATGTGATGTGATATGATATGATATGATATGATATGATATGATATGATATGATATGATATGAT